>MU619237.1:0-17161 GCA_025201805.1 Parasitella parasitica
CTTCCAAGTATACACTGGTCATAAATCTGTCTTGCCTTGGTTATCTTTTCCAGACAAGTTCAAATTTCGTGTATCTTCTGTGCCTGTCCTTAAACATCTTAGCAATCTCCTGATAAAACTACCCAAGCTAGTTCCTTCCTCTGGTTGGTCTGCTAGGTGGTTTCTTGATTTTCCACTGTGTTATGTTGTACTCAGTACTGTGTCATCAGTTCCTTCGATGGTTGATCCTGCTACATTGGATCCTCGCTACTTGGTGTCTGACATTTGCTTTCTTTGGCAGCCTGATCTTGGTATTGTCGAGGGTGTTATTCGTCATCTGGCGTGGCCTACAAAAGTCCTTCGTGTATATTTGGATATCAACAAAAATCTTGGTCCTGTCTCTCTGGTTTTCCCGGCTGTCATGGATAGTAAGATAGTCTTGTGTCATGCAGACTATCACACTGTGCCCCGTTCTGATGGTGCTTCTTTTTGGATGCCAGATTGCTCACACTGGACTATTTTTAATTTGTCTATCTGGCAAGCTCTCACTATTTTCTGTTCTCAATGCAATAAAATTGGGATCAATTTTATGTGAAAATAAAAAAAGGTAAAAAAATAAAGCCAGAGAAATACAATTATAGTCTTTCCACCTTTATTTTCGATTAAAAGAAAACTGAAGAAAAGATACATGCTCCTTAAGAGAGCTTGTATCTATTCTACTTGTAAAATTGTCTCACTATAGTGAGAATGCTTATTTTACAGCTTATTTGAAGAATGACTTTTGTTGACATTTTCTCACTTGTATTGTAGTTGAGATTTCGATATGTTATTATTGAAATTGATACTATGGTTTTGGGCAAGATTGTAATATTGAGGATCCTGATTATTTCTTCTAATGAGACTGAGCTTTCCTTATTGTGTAATAAACAGGCCATTTCTGGCATATAGAATTACAGTATTGCAACTGTTTTAACAATTGCAATGTTTATACATGTTTGGAATTTTTTTACTTGTGATTATGAGCAGCGTTCTTCAATATTAACCTGTGCCAGGGTTGTAAGAGATTGTACCGTGGGAAAAGGTAAGTCACCTTTTTTACTTTTTGGTGTCAGAAATTAAATTCAAGTTTTGAAATGTTTTTTGATTGAAAAAACTTATTAGTGAAATATCAATATAATCGTATAAGATTCGAAGTATACAAAGCTTAACATGTTTATTTTAGTAATGTAGCAAAAAAAATTTAAAATTAATATCTGGTATTGCCACCATTAGCCTCAATAACAGCCTTGCATCGAGAGCTCATACTGCCGACTAAAGTCTCTAAAAATGATGGAGGTATAGCATATCATTCGTTGCGAATACAAGTCTCCAACTGATCCACATTCTTCAGTTGGTATCTACAACTCTCTATTCGCTTTTTAAGGTAAGCCCAGACATGTTCAATGGGGTTAAGGTCTGGACTTTGAGGTGGCCAGAAGTTAAACCCTTAGTTCTGATGTCTCTGCTTATACCAGGTTGCATACTTCCCAGTATGGCAAGAGGCACCGTCTTCTTGGAATATAAATTTCTTGGAATGTTCAACACTCAAGTCCTGCAACCATGGGAGGAAGTGGTTGGACAAACAGTTGACATAAGCGTCTTGATTGATACTCCCTTTCATGGTTACAATAGGACCCAAACCCCCAGCCCAGAAACAACCCCAAATCATCACTGAACCATTCCCAAACTTCACAGTCTTTTGAAGATGGTTTGGAGAGAACCTTTCGCCTTCTTTTCGAATCACTCGGACCCTTTCATCGCTGCCATTAACGTTGAATTTAGATTCATCGGACCAAATGACATTCTGCCATTGTCCAGCTGTCCAATTAACCTTTTCTTTGGCCCAAGCAAGTCTTTTTTCGATTTGCTTGGGTTTCAGCATTGGTACAGATGCTGGGGAATATGAACCAAAGCCATGTCTGTCAGCATATATCGATAGCGTTTGAGGATGTATATCACTTCCAGCTGCTTTCAATCTTGCTGTCATGAACCTGTCGAGCCTTGAAGCCCAAACAATTATACATCTTGATCTAAAAATATATATCACCTCGTTCTTCCCTAATCGATCCACATTGCATTCTTGCCTCTCTAATTCACACTGTCATTCTTGCCTTACTCATCCACATTATACTATTGACTTATTGGTCCACGATATCCTATTTACCTAATTGATTCACGTTATAGTAAATAGTCTAGTTCACATTTCAGTAAACTAGACAGCTCGCAAAAAAGTATAAATAGAGGCCATTTTGACCAGCAAAGAAGAGTTTTCTTCGTCAGATCTCCTCATCGAATTCCCTTATTAAATATCCCTAGCAATCTTCTTATCTTTCTCCACCTTTCCCTTATTAAATCATAGCCTCCTTATTTGAAACAAACTTCTGCATATCTTCTCTTAGTACTCTGTCCCTGATTATCTAGTAAGGCCGTAGATCCCTGATACATGGTATTTATATCATCAATTATTTACTACAAGTGAGATAGTAGCTGTAATAACCAATACATTAATCTGATAGTATGTTGTCACTATTGATGAACGAATAGAAAATACACCGTGTTATCATTGTCAATTGGTTTGATATGTTTCATTGTTGAGATTGATCCAAGAATATGAGCTGATGTAACATATCAAATAGTTTGTTTGCACCTTGAGATTTGAGCAAGTCCGCATATCTTGTTGATGTCATGGCAGCCGAGACATTGCAATATCCAGTGACGGTTGATGAGATGTTATACTGATTCGTATCTGATACAATCATCTAGTATATTCGCAGTAAAGCAGCAAGCTTAATACTTGTAGGAATTGATATAGTGAAGATGTAGCAGTGCGTATACATCAAGAGGTTTGTTGTTGTCATGAACCATATTCAAGTATCTCAAGTATCTCTCAAGTATCTCAAGTAACTTACGTCATCAAGTCTAGAACATCTGTAGTTTAGATTTACTGATTTGCCATAATTATAGACAGGAGATCAGGGCAATGTACTTCGATTGAAGATTGAAGATTGTCTAATGATGTGATATGATACGCTTGTGTAAATTGGAGAATAAAGTCTCTGTTTCAAATCAAGAAGGTTATTTCTGTAAGCAACACAGATCTGAGCACCAGGATAAGGTTAAGGCACTGTCAGATCTAAGACGTGTAGCCCTTGCTGTATAACCTCATATCGTACCCTGTCAAGTAAATTGTCACTGTGAATTAGTCTTGTTAATTAGTAATCTAAATAAGTCACCATAAATTTATGTAGTTGTAAAAAGTATAAATAGCAGATGCAATTTCGATCTTAAATAAAGTATCTTTAAGTTTTCGTATCTCGTTAACATTTGGTTTTTATTAGCTTTTTTGATCCAACAATGTCAATAAAAGTCTTCAGTTTTGTTTCTGGTTTTATTCAAAAAAGTCTTTATTACTTTTTATACAAATCATATTTACACAACATTCCGCTGCGCCCTTCGACACCGGCACAACACATTAGTTTAAATCATCATTCAATTTTGGAATAGCAAAATAAATATATTCAGTTCTAATTGTATTTTTCGGTGTATATCTCGTTGTTCTAAACAGTCATGATCTATATTTTATGACTATGATATACAATATCGAATGGTTGTGCTATCATTCCTAATGGTTTTGAATCATATCTAACGGTTTTGACCATATCTAATGGTTCAATCTTTCTGATTCCATTACTCTTATTTTTTTTCTCTTCTCTATCTTTTTATCACACATATAAACACACATACATTTCATAGTGGAAATCACCCTTTAGTATCTCTAATGTCTAACAATATGCAAAATCCGGTGCCATGAATCTCCCGAAAAAGGTTAATAGTGTTATATCAATAACATGGCAAGGTCTCACATCAGGATCTCAGATCAGTCCCAGGGTCTTACAGTAAATCATGGGTAGTCATGATTTACATTATGCAGCTAGACAGTAGAACCCTAGTGTAATGAATGTGTATAAAATACATCGAGAGATGTATTATGAATAAAGGTGTAATTCTTTGGCAGATTTATTTTATCAGACTTTTGACATAACAAATAGAAATTAGTTTCAAGTTTCAAGTGCTGCGCAAGGGGCATCAAGAGCGTCCAAATCAAGAATGAATATACTTCTTGATGATTGTTATACGCAGAGGATATATAAATATAATCTGCTCAAAAAAATGTATAACTTTTTAAAAATAAAATCTGACACAAAAACGAATGACGTTATTGATAAGAAAATGCTATCTTTTTATACTAAATTATTGTATCTATTGTAACACTATTTGTCATCTTGGTTAAACATTGAACTTGGTCTTACATACCAAGTTTATTACATATTCTATTGAACATTAATAGCTTATTCCTTATCATTGTATACAAAGAATTACCAATCTAATAATTGCTTAATCTCATGCTTTTCTGGCACAACAATGATGAACTTTTCAATTTTAAAGAATGCGCAGGTATGAAGCCAATAGTAGCATCAGCAAAAGGGGTTTCTATGATCTAAATGAATACGGTTTCCTAAATGAGTCTTTGGCTAATAGGGCTGCCTACATTGTAACTGCAAAGCTTCGATGTTTTTTTTTGAGCGGTCTGCTTCATGCAATTTAAGACTGTAGCGTACATTTATTTTTTTTCAATAAACTAA
The DNA here is from genome assembly GCA_025201805.1 of Parasitella parasitica. Classification (NCBI taxonomy): domain Eukaryota; kingdom Fungi; phylum Mucoromycota; class Mucoromycetes; order Mucorales; family Mucoraceae; genus Parasitella; species Parasitella parasitica. Next base: position 4,662 of record MU619237.1, read on the forward strand.
GATTTATCAGAATGGAGAAATTACTCAAATAAAACAGTTGTGAATTAATCAGGTAAAGATCTCATTTATTACATGAAAGAAATGATGGTTTATATACTAATGAATCTAAGTGGACTGATGGGAGGATAAGATATAAGTGTGAGACATGGTGTGATTTAGAGAGTGCAATGATAGATTGTATCTATTGTCCATGAACATGTCATGTTGAGTTATAAAGAAGGAACATGATCTATTGGGATATGTTCCTGAATTGGTTCAGGATTGAGATTACTTGATTTTGACTTCCGGTTGGAAAATTGACACATAAAACTATTATCACATTCATGGTTGATGTGATATATGTCGACTGACGAAGTCAGCATGCATTAACAGTTGCCAGATATATTCCATGTCCGTAAACTATTTTGTCTTCATGCTCGAGATTATATGTATTATCAAATCCGTATCAATATCAAATAGTATAAATACCTCATCATTTCATATCAATAAAGAATTATCCATTTTATTTATCAATCTATTTATAGCAACCTTTCAAATATTACAGTTGAAAAAATAATTTCAGTGAGTCAAACCATTTATATGAAGGTTTTTACTCATAATTTTATTGATCAAATCCCTTATTACAAAAAACAGTTGCCTGATTTTATGGTTTTTGATACTTATTTCAATTTCAAGCGAAAATAATATAGTAGGCAAATTCGCATTTAAATAAATAATATCCTTATTACTACAATGGTTTTTTTCACTGCGGTTCGGGAGAGTGAAGACAGCTCGTAAAAGATAAAATATGAACGAACTTTTAAGGAAGCAGGTTTTGACTGACGCCCTTTATCAAGCCGAACCATTACTGGCAAGTTAGTCGAACGGAAATTCAAGCGGTATATAGCAATGCTTAACCATTATCTTATTATATTTTTCGGCAAGAGGCATGGTGGAATTCAGATGTTCGATCCGCTGTTACAATTCTTTGATAGAAAGGGCTTGTCGTCCATTGTTACTCATATTGTTTAATTCGGACTGATATTAACTCGACACGCAAACATCAAATTGCCTCGGAAGTTTGAAAATGAAGCTTGTATAAAAAATACCTTGATTGCACCAAGCTCTCGTTGAAAACACTGAAATAGTTCAATAGGCCATTTTCTAGAACTAATGCTCATGTTCTATTGTGATGAACTCGCATCACGAACCACGGAAGAATTGCTATTGCCCATGTTCACTATTTTGTTGTCTGACATCAATACAGCTTTAGGCTTTACTCAGTTACACATCTACTTATGCATGCATGAAAAGACAACAGAAAGCCTGAGTTTTCCATGGTAGAATTATTCGAACTTGAAAGCTGAGCCATTCAAGATGTAATAGTCCGAGTGCATAAACAAATATGCACTGGATACACTAAATCAAAGTGCTTGTTCAAGGCTTATCTAAATACTGTAAAGTGTATCTACTTAGCAAGTATTTCCAAGATAATTTACCATATACTTATTAAGCTTGTATTTTAGTACAATTATATAGTTAAGCTTATGAATATCAAAAATGAATAAATATCTTAATATCTTGATCAATAAATTAGAGTCTCAGTTTTCAGTCATCATACAAAGGTAGATCTTGAATGCCGAGCCATATAACAACGTGAGTCGAACGCTTTGGTTTTCTCTTTCACTACGAAGAATAAGATCAAATCATTTTTACAAAGTACCGGATTTTGAGCAAAAAAAAAATTGCAATTAGCCAAACCTGTATCTGAATTTACCAAAAACGTTTATTGGATTTGGCATAAAACATTAGATCAAAATGGCAAATGTGCACTACATGAGAATAATTGACAATGACATGACGACATATTGTAAGTATGGTACGGTAGGTAGGTACGGTACCGGTAACATGAAACGTTAATTAGGATGGCAATCATTGCATCATTTGTACCGTATACATTACATGGCTTACATTCTGCTTAATTATAATCTTTCTATTCTCTTTTACATACCGTATTATTTCACATTTCACATTTCTCACTTTTCCATCACACTTGATCTAAAAAAAAAAGCCTCGTACTTCATCAACCAAAGACAGAAGAGCCGAAAAAAAATCGTACAAAGATATTCCATCCGTCATTAGACAACTTGTCATCGAGCAAGTTGCAGAAAATGGAACAATTACTGCTTCAGAGGCTGCGCGACGATACCAATTGTCCACCTCATCTGTCAGAAATATCCTAGATGTTTGGTACATGGAGGGCCGTGTGGAGAAGAAGCCAAGAGGAGGAAGAAAAAAGGAGACAACAAAGTTTGAGCATGAGCATGGAGAGTATATCAAAAAGCTCTTGGACGAGGACTGCACACAGACTCTTGATATACTCAAGGAAGCATCGGAACAGAAGTCCCCAGATCTTGCTAGCAAAGGAATATCTACAAGTGGCGTGTGGCATTACCTTGTCAATGGCCTTGGATTTACGCTAAAGCGTATAAAGCCAGTGGAGGAGCGACGACACACCGAGGCAACGATCCAGCAAAGATACCGTACGATTATGTTGTCCAAAGATTATCTAAAAGAGGTATCGCCTACAAGACCAATTGTATCTTTGTGGACAAAGCTGGATTCAATGCTAATCTTGTACGTGGACAAGGCTACTCCAAGAAAGGCTCTTCAAGCGTAGTTGTAAATGCCACGAAGCGAGCTGTAAACATGTCAATTCTTGCAGGCATCTCCTACCAGATCAACACGTAACAAAACAACAGAACAGGAACCCGAAACAGAACATCTGGCGAGTAGTGTTCTTTCTGCCGAAGATTACAACAGATACAGAGAACAGAAGAACCTTGAAACCAACGATATCATAATGGAGATGAATGCATCCATTCAGGCTTTAAATTACAAAGTTAGCTCTTTAAGTCATGAAAATATGATGATGAACAGGAAATTGGATACAATCATTGGTATGATAGGTTCGGAGAGAAATATACAAAGGCTATCTTTTACTGGTACTGGATATAGTCAAGAGAGTGCTGGCCCATCTTCCTCCACCTCTAACTATGCTGTGTCACATGACGACAACGCTTCAGAGATGTCCTTTGTCTCTACAGGTCCCTTGTCCTCTTCGTCTGCCATTGGATCTAAAGACAAAAAGATCAGATCAAGAAGGGATTTCTTCGCAATGATAATTCTCAGTATTATTCATGAAATTCAGAACAGGATTCAGTCGTTTAACGGGACGGCATTGAAGATGTCTCAGTTAAAGTTGTCAAAGGAGGCACGACAGGGGAGATCTTTAAGGATTTTGTGAGTGGGATTATGAAGAAGCTGTATGATACCAATGCTGGTTCCCACTTTTTTGTGATGGATAATGCTTCCATTCACAAATCGCCTGTGATAAAAGAGCTTTTCAAGAACTCAAATCATCACATGTGCCAGTTGCCTCCTTATTCGCCTTTCCTCAATCCTATTGAGGAGTGTTTCTCCAAGCTGAAAACTTTGGTCAAAAGAAAATCAGGTTTGAGAGGCTCAAATGAATTGATTGAGCACATCAAACAGAGTACTCATGAGATTTCTGAGCAAAATTGCAAAAAATGGATTGATCACAGTATTCAGTTCTTCGCAGATTGCGCAGAAAAAAAAAGAGGTTTATTAGTTTGCCAATAAAGATACATATCAAATCATACCGTTAGTACGTATATAATGCCTTAGGTAATTTTTTTGCCATTTTGATCAAATGTTTTTGCCAAATTCGACAAACGTTTTTGGCAAATTCAGATACAGGTTTAACTAATTGCAAATTTTTTTTGCTCATTTGTATTCAAAATCCGGTACTGTAGTTGGTATTTTTCAATATTGACATTTGCATAGGTCTCGTCTTGGTCTTGTTCTGGGCTAAGGAATCTGTGTTAAGGAGGGTCATCACCTTCATTATCTGCACTCCCGTTCAAAGTTAGATATTTATCCACTGCCACTTAGCAAAGTCAATAACACCTACTGTTTAGGGATCTCTTTGAAAACGATACAACAGATGACGCAAAACGTATGAAAAAAGTAGCTAACCACTGTTTTCAAAAGCTTCGTTTATCGAAACTTGAATGAACTTTGGCGACAAAAAATGGCTTGGATCTGCTACTAGTTTTGACATTTGCCATTTCCATCCATCGCTGAATATATCGTGGTATTGTATCGAGTTTGAGATTTGGGGTTCTCTGCTCATTATTATTTAGCATTGTTTAATTGTGAACCCTCAACGATTATCAAGTGATTTTCGCATGTAAGAATGGACATAAATAGAAAGGGCTGATACGGTGCTACTCTATTAAATGGTATACTGACAAAATGTAAAGAGGGCATACATTCTGATTTTTAACAGCTCGTAACACTTGACTGTTGCACACGAGCCAAACTCCTCTTTTACTCATACTGTCATGATTTAAAAATTGTCAAATGATGTATTATTAAATGTACATTTCATGTTTCGCCGAATCTTGACTGCTTTCATAAATGCAACATTCATGCTTCTATTTCAAATTGACGCTAGCGTGAGATAGGAACATATTACACGGCAAAAAAGGCCCTTCTTTTCTGGAAACAATTCATTGATATTAATTTTTGTAAGAATAAAACATGTTGAAAGAGTTTAAGATGAAAGAATTATGTGTTATTACTCCGTTTTCCATTACAAATGAACATATGCTTTAAAATTTTTCATGCCAGCGGGTAAAGTTTCCTAAAATATAACGGCAAGCATTTAATTGGACAAATATGCTCAGACATAACTCAAAACGCGGCTTGAGGTCGTACATGGATACGAAAAATTTTGCCTAAAAAATATAAATACATCGATCTGCATGACACAATGTACTCTTCTTTTTTTCAATATTATTTACACTGTTATTTGTCATGGAGCACATCAAAGGTCTTTTCCTCGGAAACCAAAGCAATCCCACCATCGAGGTCAATGCAAAGGAGCACATTTTTCGTAGTCGTCATGCTGAACATGGTTTTGTAAGCACTCCTCTTATGCCTGAACTGAAAAAGGAGGAGTGTACAATCTCGCGTGTCTGGAAGGATACTGTCAAGGCTAACGGCAGCAAGTCTGTATTTGGTTATCGTTCTCTCATCAAAGTAAGTATGCTATGTGTTCAAATCTACCATTCGCTGAGACACACCAAAATTAGATTCACACCAAAGAAACCAAGTCTTCAGAGAACGGCAAAACCAAAAAATGGTCTTATTTCGAATTGGGTGATTACAAATGGATGACCTATCGTGAAGCAGACGAAAAGGTCAAAAAAGTAGCCTCTATTCTTCAAAGGCATGGTTTAAAGCATGGCGATATTGTCATTTTGTTCTGTAAAACAAGGTAAATTCAGCAACATGTCATGGTATGCAAATAATTAAAGTTGAGGTCTACAAACAGGGCTGAATGGATGATTACTGCATTAGGTAAGCTATTTGTCTTGAGGGTGAAAATTGTTGGTAATGATATCATTTTTTTATCATCTAGCTTGTTTTTCAATGGGTTTGGTCATTACCACCGCGTACGATTCAATGCCAGCAGAGTCTGTGAACCACATCGTCAAGGAAACTGAAGCAAAGGCCATTTTTACAGAGGTAAAGCCCATCATACGGCTAAAAATTAGTTAATGATAATAATTCTGGGTAAAATAGACATCTCTCTTTGGGACTTTAAATAAGGCCTACACTAAGCTGGACAAGGGGAGTCAGCCAAAGTTTGTCTTCTATGCTGGAAAGGAATTTGAAGCACCGGAAGAAGTCAAGAAGTTTAATGATGGAAAGGCGGATGATGTTAAGATCATGCCCTTCGATGAAATAGTTGAGAACGAGATCGACGCAGAGCATGTTGAACCTGTCGTCAAACCTAAACCAGATGATCTTGCTTTGGTCATGTATACTTCTGGATCTACAGGTCCACCAAAGGGAGTCGAATTGACCAACGCCAACATTATCGCTGCCACGGGTGCTGCAGAGTATCTTGTTATTGAGTTGATTAAAAATGAAAATCACAGATATATTGGTTTCCTACCCCTTGCCCATGTTCTCGAATTCTTGGTTGAATTTATCATGATTTCAATGGGCGTACCCATCGGATATGGTAGCATCCGTACATTGATGAACGATTTTGTGTGCGGTGCTGATGGTGAAGGTAAAGGCGAAGGCGACTTGAAAGCTTTAAAGCCCACTATCATGGCTGGGGTACCAGCTGTTTGGGAAAAGATCAAGAAGGGTGTTGAAACTAAACTAGATAAACAGCATTGGGCTGTCAAAAAGATATTTAATGGTAAATGTATAGTATGTCTTAGTAAAGAGCAATCCATCTAACTTGGTGCATTATAGCTGCTATTGAAATGAAGTGGCAAATGTTGCAGTTCTTTGGTAAATCGAACACTCTAACTGATGCTTATGATTCTGCCATCTTTGGTGCTATTCGCGAAGTTACAGGTGGTTGTTTGAAGTATGGCATCTCTGGTGGTGCTCCAGTTTCTTTTGAAACACAAAAGTTTATCACCTCAAGCTTGTGCTTTATGCTCCAAGGTTATGGGTAGGTTTGCTCTCTCAATTGATGCCAGAGCTAAACTAATTTTTGTGCTGTTCCTTTTAGGCTTAGTGAATGTTGTGGTTTGGCTGCAGTAACTCTTCCCAGTTTCGGTATGATCACTGGTGTTATCGGTCCCCCATCTCCTTCTATTGAATTCCGGTTTGTTGATGTTCCTGATACTGATTATAAGGCTGAGGACAACGTTGGCGAACTCTGGCTCCGTGGTCCTTCTCTCATGAGAGGCTACTTTAAGAGACCTGATCTTACCAAGGAAGCTATCACGTCAGATGGTTGGTTCAAGACTGGTGACATTGCTCGACTGAATAAGGACGGTACTTTTGCCATTACTGATCGTGCCAAGAACCTGGTCAAGTTAGCTCACGGTGAATATATTGCACTGGAAAATCTGGAATCCAAATATCGCAACTGCAACAACATCAAGAACATTTGTCTCATCGCTGACAGTGATAAGTCATACATCATTGCTGTTGTGGAACCTGCTGACGATGATGTTGATAAGGAAAAGCTTTTAAAGGAATTGCAACAAACTGCTTCTTCCAGTGGGTGTAGCCGCGTTGAAATCATCAAGGATATTGTTGTTACTCGTCATGTTGATTGGCAAAAGGAGTATTTAACGACCAGTGGAAAAATTAAACGCAGAGATATTGTCAAAGGGAACAAGGAAAAGATCGATGAGGTTTATAAGTAAATTAATACACAATTATAGGCGGATTTATTTTCCTCGCTCTGAGTATATGCTGTGGATACGTATTTATACCCTATCTTTTCCTCAATAAACTGTATTTTAAGTGAATTTATATATTGCCGTTGAAAATGCAGAGCAAGCATTTGTTCAATTTATTCCTTAATGATTGCAACCTCGATGACCACTGTTTGTTGTACTAATCGATTTACTGAATTTTTCTATTTTTTTATTTTATTTTTTGAGTTGTTTTTGACATTTGGGGTGGAGGCTTGTTTAACTAAATGTTGAAGCTCATTTGGTCATCTGCTTAAAAAATAATTACAGTACTGGATCAAACAAGTCTCACACAAATGTCGTTGTAAGGATGTGAACAAAATATATTTTATCCAGATATAATATTCAGATAGTATTAGGTCTATGATATACCTGGTATAACTAGCAAAACTCCGAAATCATTCATGTGCATATCAATCAACAATGACAATCGTTAGAAATTTTTGGCTCATCAAAGCAAAAATTTTCTTAAACATTGGAGTAAACGTGTTTCTATTGACCTTTGATCTTAAAGTTACCAAATAAACTTGATCAATGTATTTCTTATTTTACTATTTTGCAGTATATCTTCTTATTATTATCATGTTTTCATTTCCTCATTGACTTAACAAGCTGTCATAAACAAAACTGAAAATTTCGTGGAATGTCGAGAAACAACAGTTGTGTATCTTGGTGGTTACAAGTGACTCTGCAGCCAGAAATTTTTGCTGCTTATTGGCTAAAAAACACGAAACATTTGACCTTTAGGGTACATGTTGGGTGCCGATGAGGTACCCTTCTTTGATTTCCTGTCATAAATCAAAAAACCAATATAAATATGATGTGTTTAAAACATTAGTAGCAGCAAGTTATTTTTTCTTTTATAAATTCTCACAATGGCTTCCGGTTCGTTCATAACAAGATCTTTATTATTATTACTGTTCATTGCTGTCTTTCTGACAGCGTCTCTCCATGCTCAGGCGCATGTTCATGAGGGTAAATTAGACTTTGCAGTTGTCATTTGGGTAAAATAGCTTATATTTAGTAGACGGAACTGTTCATGACCACTCTGACGGTGAATCTAATCAAATTCAGTCAGAGCCATCAACAGGTAATGCAGTTTAATGTAGGAGTATTCACAGCTATGTAGATGCTAAATCGTTGTTCACTAGGCGCTATCGTTCCCAGCAATGCCAATGGTGCTCTTGACAATCACATTCATGAGGAAGGCGAAGCTTCTCACTCACATTCACATGGGATTTCTTGCGATATGGAGCCCATTGAAGATTACAACTTACCCCTAAGGATTGGTTCCGTGTTTATCGTTTTGGTCACTTCGGCAGTGGGTAAGTTATTGTAAATTATCCAGACAACACTGCAAGGCACTTAATTTTTACTATACAACATTCAGGTATCTTCTCCCCTATCATCCTCTACCGCATTAGTCCTTACAAAGAGGGTTCTGCTCGTGATTGGGCTCTTACTGCTGGTAAATTTTTCGGAACAGGCGTTATCATTGCAACTGCTTTTATTCATATGCTGCCTGAAGCCCTGGAACACTTTGACTCTGAATGCATTGGCGAAGGCTGGCACACTTACCATGCTTTTGGTGGTCTCTTTTGTATGATAGCCTCCTTCTTCCTGCAAATCATCGAATTGGCAGCCATCTCTAATTTGGATGCTATTGCTCAAAGAAATGCTGCAGCTGCAGGCGGCCACACTTCTTCAAACACTATAAAAAATGGCAACTCTGAAGAATACGCTGACAGTAGAGTGAACGAAAAGAGTATTGTGGATCCTTCAAATGACATTAACCATATTGAAAGAAGTCATCATGAACACAACCACACTGGTATCAACGAAGACGGACATGTTCATTCGGCTGGTTTCCTCGAGAATGAACAATCCATTCGCAATATTGGCACCTTCATCTTAGAATTCGGAATTGTGGTGCATTCTATTATCATCGGTATTACGCTGGGCTGTACAGATAGTTCATCGTTCCAAACACTACTCATCGCTTTAGTGTTCCATCAATTCTTTGAAGGCATCGCTCTTGGTACTCGTATCAACGATCTTCAAAGCAAGACATGGACAAAACCTATTCTTATGGGTTTGCTGTTCATTTGCATGACTCCCATAGGTGTTGGTATTGGTATTGGAGTTAGATCAACCATTAACCCTCCAGCCGCAATCTTGGCTCAGGCTATTCTGGACTCTCTCTCTGCTGGTATCTTGCTGTATAATGCTTATGTGTCCCTAATGAGTATCGAAATCAATCATAATGTTGGCTTCCGTAAATCCTCTTTGGGCCGTAAAGCTTTTTGTTTCTTGTGCATGTATCTGGGGGCTGCTCTTATGTCTGTTCTTGGTGCATGGGCTTGAACGCATGCTATCATCAAATATCGACATCTTACACCCCTTTTTTATTGCAATACTATTTCTGTACCTATCATGTCTGAATAATTTATTCTAACGCACAAAACAGTGCCATACTTCTAAATCAATATATGCAAATAAACTTACGCTTCAAAACAAATAGTTGTGTTGTAATGGGAACAAGAACTTGCTTTACTTTAGCAAGATAATGGTCATATAACATAATTTCGGTCAGGCAGTGCATTCATAGATCACATACAGCAACAGTAAATACAGAGAAATGTTGCCATATCTGCTCAAAACAGGCCTAACAAGGGATGTTAAAACCGGTAGAACTTACATGGAGTATAAATGGAAGAGAAGTGAAGGATCATTGGATAATATCACGATAAAACGGATATTTGCATCAGACTAACACAATTCTCAAAACGTTGGAATCAGAGCTATTGAATGGATGTATTATCTGGGCTGAATCAACTATAAATGAAAAGTTATTTACAAAAAAAGTGAGAGAGAGAGAGAGAGAGAGAGAGAGAGAGAGAGTAAATCTCGTGCAAAAACTCGATTTGAATATGTACGATAATACTATTTATTGAGTATGTGAGTTTAATTATACACTTGGACAAGGTTTTGGGCAACATAGCCTTGTTCATTCGTCAAGGAATTCATTCTAGAGTCGAATTTGACAGCGTAATACCATCCATCAGTTCTTGCTTCGGTTACTGCTAACCAGGTGCCTCTGGAAAACTGCAATTCATCAGGTTTTCCGCTATACCAATCTGTAATTGCTAAAGCTACAGTGAAAAATTTAGTATATATGCCACTAATGCAGTTTCATACGTAACTTACCCCAAAATAAAGTGGGCTGTACACCTTGAACCACATTAGTTGGTGGCTGGTAATACTCACTCCCAGTACCAACCATGCTATTCACAGTATGTTGATGATAGGCATGTGGATGTGGAGGTGATGGAGTAGAAGTGGGGTATTGAGGGTAATACTGTTGAGATTGATGAAAATGATGCTGCTCCTGTTGTCTTGGGTATGTATTGAAATTGCTATTTACATGATACATTTCTGGTTGCGGTACACCATTAACAGGACTCGGGTTGTTGGATGTGCGATACCCAGGGTTATCCATAGGAATTACGGGTTGTTGCCATTGTTGCTGAAATTGCTGTTGCTGTTGCTGTTGCTGCTGCTCCTGTTGTTGCTGCTGTTGCTGCTGCTGCTGCTGCTGCTGCTGCTGCTGTTGTTGTTGTTGTTGTTGCGGCTGCTGCTGCTCTGATATTGGTTTAGACCTGCGCATGCTATTCCGCTGTGATCTTTGACTTTGTAAACTCGTTGCTGAGAGGCCATCTAATGCAGCTGGGTTCTTCCTTGAGGTATCGCCTTTTTCATTTTCGTAAATACCCAACTCTTCTAAAAGGCTTTGATAGGAAAAGTTACATGCTGCTTCCAAATCTGCAGATGGCTGTCGTCTGCGAGTGGTGATGCGACGAGAAGGGTTCATTTCTTTACCAATTTTTTTTGTATCTGATTTGGACGCATCCGAGTCCAGATGGCCCAAATCAAACATGTTGTTTCCAATAGCAAATACAACCTTAGCACGCGGGTCAATATTCACATCACCTTCTTCTTGCTGCTTATTGTTTTTGACAGGACTTTCTATTTCGTCTTCTTCAGATGAATCGGTCGTTGTGATGGATGATGTCCCTGGAACCACGAGCACTGGCGGAGGTGACTGTTGGTTTACTCTTTGTCTGATGGATTTCTCTTTTTGCAGTGAATTTGATACAGACGGCAAAGGTTTGACAATGCTGCGCATGATAGATCTGCGTCTATCATCTGTGCTTTGACTGAGAGTTGAAGGCTCGCATATACCTCTCTGTGAGACAACAGTGTCTTCCTGGCCCACAGTTGGATTTCGAACGGTCAATTCAGGCTTGGGTTTGTCAACTGGAGAAATTTCAGGCATAAATTCAGGAGGAATTGGGAAATCAGCAATGGTGTGTTGTTGGAAGGTTTTTGCAGGATCATCCATATAATCAACAAAGACCTCAGGTTTTGGAATCTTTGGTCCTGTGCCTTTTTCGGCTATGAAGATCTGGATGTCGTCTGCCGGATCGTATTGGTCAAGCGATTTCCAAAAACGTTCGTACGACTGTAAACAATGTTGTTACTAAAAACAGTAAACATGATATTAACAAAAAAAAAAACCCCCCCCCCACTTTACCTCTTGGTCCTGGCTTGAAGCCGTTGAAAGCACATTGACATACATGGAAAAGCTATGGTGAAGAAATTCCAGTCTCTTTTTCTCCATTCCTTGGTAGATCTAAAGGAACAAGCGTGAGCTGGCTGCTTTAACACTAGAAACCATACAACACTCACATCGCAAGCCATCTTCCATGCCTTGTTCCATTCGTCAGTTGCATCTGCCACTTTGATGCAGGCATTTCTGTATTCTTGCTCTTGGATCTTGATTTCATGCTGCGTTTTTTCCATCCTCTGCTTCATTCTCTCAGCATCACGGCCAGAGACACTGGCAATTTGAGTCTGCATTGTGATCAGCTTAGCACAGTCAGATTCGTATTTCTCTTTGACTTTAGACAGGTAAGCTTCGCTCGATTGTTTGTATCGATGCGCTTTTTCAACAGTCAAATGGGTCAATTTTCGCTTGTCCTTTTGCTCAAGAACAAAGTTGTCGAGCTCAACCTCCAGTCGAATTTTTATTTTCTGTGAGAGATTGAGGTGAGCTTGGGCTGTCCACTCCATTTCCTTATGAGCTGATGTAAGCAGGCTATTCAGTGTGCTTTTTTTTTTTTTTTTTTTTTTTTTTTT
>MU619237.1:17171-35638 GCA_025201805.1 Parasitella parasitica
TTGCAGTTAGTACACTCAGTATTGCTCTGATGTGACATGTCTCTGTACCCTAATTCTTCTTTTCCGATGCCTGATCTTGAATGCTTCATTAATTTACGGCCAAATTCTTCATGTAAAGACGCCCTATCTCAACCGAGTCAGAGGGCAATTTAGAATTTATTGTGATTGCTATAATACCTAACGTTGTAGAATGACTTGATTTCGTCAAATGTCTTTTTTGTGTTGTTCATCTTGGCGGTGAGAGCATAGAATCCATCATCCTTTAAGCCCCAGAAATTGTTGGCGAATATTTGCTCTGTCATCTGTGTGTGCAAGTAGTTGTGAAGTTTATGAGAAAAAGAAAGGAAGAAGGAAAATTATAGGATTTTTGCTTCTTTTATATATGCATTTCTGAGCAACAACAAAGCATGTCCTTTTTGGGAAGAATATGATACACAAAAGGGAGCTTTTGTTTTGAAGAGCATTCATGACGCGAACAATCGAATTAAATGAGATTCAAGAGGCGCGTTTGCTCTGCTTTTCAACTTTTGTTAATCAAACACATCATGGACAGCATACCTAGCAAAAGAAAGAGACTAATCAAGAGCGATTCAGACACGGAGCAGGAAGATGAAGGACAAGAGTTTTCGAGCCAACTGTCCGCCTCTGACCGCAAAGTCTCCTTTGCTTCTCCAAGCCAAGAGCCTACACCCGTAAAGGAGATGACTCCACCCACCATCGACTCCATGTCACCCACAGCAGAGCCCAACGCTGACAACGCTGACAACACTGTCGCTAAAAAGAAGCAGCCTCGATTGGTAATGAAGAAGATGGTGCTGAACAACTTCAAGTCGTATGCTGGAAGGCAAGTTATTGGACCCTTCCACAAGGTAGGGACCGTGGAATGTAATCGAGATCAAGTATACTAACTACTTCTCCGTTCCAGTCATTCAGTGCTAGTAAGCAGAGCATGCATGCACTTGCTTGTATACTTCTAACTATTTTTTTCCTCTAGTTGTTGGTCCTAATGGATCAGGCAAATCAAACGTCATTGACGCTCTGTTGTTTGTATTTGGGTATCGAGCAAATAAGATGAGACAGGGCAAGCTGTCAGAACTTATCCACAATTCTGCCAAACATCCCAATTGCACACACTGCTCAGTAGAAATCCACTTTCAAGAAATTATCGATGGAGACACACCAACAGACTTTATGGTTGTGCCCAATTCAACGCTGGTCGTATCTCGCCATGCAAGCCAGAGCAACTCCAGTAAATACTCCATCAACAATAGAACAAGTAGCTTCACAGAAGTAACTACACTCTTGAAAAAAAGAGGTATCGATCTAGACCACAAGAGATTCTTGATTCTGCAGGGTGAAGTCGAGTCGATCGCTTTGATGAAAGCAAAGGCAAAAGACGGCTCAGATGATGGTTTGTTAGAGTATTTAGAAGATATCATTGGAACGTCCAAATACAAAGAACCTATCGAACACACAAGTGCCAGACTGGAAGTGTTGAACGAAGACAGAGCCGAGAAACTAAGCAGAGTCAAATATGTTAGTCGTGAGATGGATGGCATGGAAGACAAAAAAGCAGAAGCAGAAAACTATCTGCAAAATGAAAACGAGCTGGTCAAAAAGAAGAATGAATTGTACCAGATCTACTCGAGCGAAGCCCAAGAGAATATCCAAGTTGCCAACCAAGCGATTGAGGAGCTGCAGTTAAAGTTGGATGAAGAAGGCAAGAAATTCGAGTCTCTCGAAAAAGAGAAACTCGAAATGAATGCTGCATACCAAAATACTGCCCAAGAATATAAAGTAATGGAAAGTGAGAGCAACATCCTCACCAAAAAGCAATCCAAATACGAAAAGGAGCAAGTTGAAGTACGCGAGCGAAAAAACCACCTCATATCCAAACAGGAGAAAGGAAAGGCTACGTTGGATGCGGATCGTAATGCTCGAGCTGAAGCACAAGCATCCATCGCAAAGAACACAGAGGAGCTTCAACGCCGAAAAGCTGAGCTGATTCAAGTAGAGCAGCAGTTGAAAGAGGAAGAAAATAAACTCGACGCTATCAATCGAGAGTTGAAGGGCAAAACTGATGGTTACATGGCTCAAATAGAAGAGCATCAGAGAAAACTGGCGCCCTGGACTGAAAAGATCAATCATAAGCAAAAGGCCATCGATGTCAGAAAATCAGAAAGTGAGATTTTAGCTGAAAAGATTGAGTCTGGTGTGAAGGCGGTTGAAAGTGCTCAAGCGCAGGTTGCAAAGCTAACAGAATCTATAAAGCACAAAAAGAAGGAAATCAAGGATCTCCCAGGTGAGATCAAGGAAGCCAAGACTGAAGTCAGGGAACTGGAACTGTATCTGACTGATCTGGTCAAAAAAGAAGCAGAGAAACGTATTGAAATGAACAATGCGCGTCAAAAGGCAGAGGAAGCCAGAGCATCCATGCAGCAATCACAAAGCCGAGGAAAGGTGCTGGATAGTATTTTGCGTATGCGCGATTCTGGAAGAGTGGAGGGTATTTATGACAGATTAGGCAGTCTTGGTGTAATTGATGATCGTTACGATGTAGCTATATCAACTGCATGTCCTGCCCTTGACAATATTGTTGTGGAGACTGTTGAAGCAGCCCAGGCTTGTATCGAGTATCTTCGAAAGAACAACTTGGGCCGTGCCGTGTTTACTGTACTTGGTCAACTCCACCATCAAAATACAAAGGAGATCGTAACACCAGAGAAAGTCCCTCGTTTATTTGACTTGGTAGAGCCCAAGGATGAAAAATTCAGACCTGCATTTTATAGTGTTCTGCAAGATACCTTGGTTGCTGAAGATATGCGTCAAGCCAACAGAATTGCGTATGGACACAAGCGTTATAGAGTTGTCACCATGGACGGCAAACTCATCGAGAAATCCGGTGCTATGACTGGCGGAGGTAATCGCCAATTGAGAGGTGCCATGAGCTCTGTGTTCAAAAATGATGGTGTCAGTGCTGAGATGGTTATGGAGCTAGAGAGCGAACGTGACAAAATTGAGAGGGACTACCGCATTGCTGCAGATGAGAAGCGTGCAAGCGAGACAGCGCTTCGAAGGAAGAACGAACATTTGCCAAAACTCGAGATGAACCTTGAAAAGTTCCAAATGGACACCAGCAGTATGGAAAGCCAGCTTGAGGACGAAGAGCAGCGCTTGGCTGAATTGAGGTAAGTCTACCAACAGCCTACTTGTTTTCAATACGATGTTTAACAAGGATACAATAGAAACCAGACTGCGCCTAGTCCAGCGGATGTGCAGCGACAAGACGAAATTGGATCTGAAATAGAGCAGCTGCAGCAAGAGCTGATAGAACTAAAGGAAAAAACGATCGAGATCGAGGAGGCTATTGCTGCTTTACATGAAGATATCATGGACGCTGGTGGTATGGATTTGAGAATCCAAAAAATATGCGTCAACGACATGCGCAAGAAGATTGACAGCCTAAACAGTAAAATTACCAAGAACATGGTGGCCAAATCCAAAGCAGAAAAAGACGTTACGAGGCTAGAGGCTTCTATTGTCAAGTTTGAACGGGAAAGCGAGAAATTTGAACACAATTTGAATGTTCTTGAGGAAGAGTTGCAATTTTGCACCCGCAATTTAGAGGAGATTATAGAACAGGTGAACAAGGCAAAAGAGGTAGTTGTTTGTAAATGTCATGTATTGCAGAATCAACAAGCTTATAGACGTGAAAATTTAGTCAATGGAAGAGAAAAAGACTGAAATGGAGCAGGTGAAAAAGGAACTCGACGACAAGTCCGAAGCCATCAACAAGCTTCGTCAGTCAGAAGTTGAGATCAAGAGTAAACTGGAGGATTACAGGCGAACACTGGTTGATAATCAAAAGAAGGCAGCCCATTGGGAGGAACAAAGATCAAAGTTGGAGTTACAGCGCATTGACGATGAGCCTGAGGAAGAACTAAAACTACAACAATTTGAAGGAGAGCAACTGGAAGAGCTGTTGCAATCAAAACAGGCTATCAAGATGGAGATTGCAGAAATTGAAAGTAAGGAAAGATCTTTGCGGCTTCAGACGATGCTAATTTATTTCCAACACATTTACAGCGTTTGTACAAAACGCAAAACCCAATTTGTCAGTGCTGGAAGAATACCGTCGTCGCAGAGGTGAATACAATGATAGAAAGAGCGAGCTTGATTCTGTCACATTAAGGCGAGATCAAGTGAAGGCAGAGGTAGAAACTCTTCGCAAGAAGCGTCTGGATGAGTTTATGAGTGGATTCAATGTCATTTCTCAAAAATTGAAAGAGATGTACCAGGTAAAATTAAAGTAATTCTGACAGAGCAAAACCACTGAATATATCGATGAATAGATGATTACTATGGGCGGTAATGCAGAGCTTGAGCTTGTCGATAGTCTAGATCCGTTTTCAGAAGGCATCGTCTTTAGTGTCATGCCTCCCAAAAAGAGTTGGAAAAATATCTCAAACTTGTCCGGTGGTGAAAAGGTAGGATCAAACTATGTAAAACAGTGATCCAACCTCAACTAAACTACAAATTACGCCATAGACTTTGAGTTCATTGGCCCTGGTTTTCGCATTGCACCATTTCAAACCCACCCCTCTGTATGTGATGGACGAAATCGATGCTGCCTTAGATTTCCGCAATGTGTCAATCGTAGCAAACTATATCGCAGAACGTACGAAGGATGCCCAGTTTGTCATTATCAGTTTGAGAAATAATATGTTTGAATTGGCTGATCGATTGGTTGGTATTTACAAGACCAGTCATTGCACAAAGAGCATTGCCATCAACCCAAATATGATTGCCACCTTGACTGCAATGCCTACCAATGCAAGTTCAAGTTTAGGAAAGAAATTGACACCTCCGATAAACCTTTCGCCAAATACTGCCGAAACTGAGAGTGCTCAAGAGACTGCTGCTGCTACTAACCAGCACTCTGAAAATTCGAATGCTGGACATGTATCTATATAGCCCCCCCCCTCCCTCTCCCTTTTTTGTCATATTAGCTTTAATTCTTCAAATCAAATAAATATTGTAAATACATATACTGTTGTAAACACACAGCAGCTGTCTTCAAGACGGTGCTGTATTGTAATTATGCATTTCTTCGGTTTGCGTGCACGTTTGCTAGAAGGGGCGATTTATTGTGCTACAGAAGGCATTGAACATTAGTTTCCATGCCAAAATATCTTCTTTCGATGGCATATATACACATATCACTTGAAGAGTTTATTTTTTGGCGAAAAATTTCACGTTTTGCTTTTTTGTTAGCCCATGAAAATTTGAAATTTATATAAAGCCAAGAAGAACAATTTTAGTAGAGTTTAATCTTTACCTGGAATCGTTTATTTTACAACTGTATCGTCAATTTTATATTTCCCACACATCTTTTTGGTTGTTACTGTCTACCAAAAAATTGTATAACATAGAGCTCTTAATTCTACATAATTCATGTTATAAAAGTCCAAATGGTAAACCATTTAGCTTTTAACTGAATAAATTAATTCAAGTTTGCAAAGAAACCCCCCCCCCCCCCAAAAAAAAATCATTTTTGACATTTACAGGTCTGCCATGCCTGATACTCTCTTTGATGCTTCTTTTTAAGAGATAACTACAAATGTGATGAGTATAATAATGCTAATTCAATACAATCGTTTTATAATGTATATAATGGACATGTAAAAAGAGGGTGTTCCACAGTGCCCAGATTCTATTAGATTTACTTGATTTTCCATTAATCCATAGGAAGCGGGAAAAATGCGAAGGAAAATCCATATTTAGAATCATGTGTCGAATTATGCAGACATCTCGTCATTTTTAGTATGCAAATATCGTTATAACCGTTACGAAACCCCTCCTTTAGTGAAATCCAGAAAAACTATAAAACGGTTCCAGCCATCGCTTTTATTTAATGCACTTTGTTAACTAAATCACTTTTTATTGTATACAGAATGCATTTAACAAAACTTGCCCTCTTTGTCTTGGCTATTGCTGGTGTTTGCTCTGCCTCTGATCGCTTCATGATCCGTAGCCCAACATCATCCAGATTATTAGGATTTAACTATGAAAAGAAGCCGTTCTTTGGGGGAAAATGCACTGAAACCTATGACAAATACTTGAAAGTTCAATCGTCTGGAAAAGGCGTTCATTTCAAATTGACAGGTTGCGATGATGACGACTTCTGCCATTTAGCCATTACTGATGGCGATTATAAGGGTTATTGCCTCTCTGGAGACAAGAGGCCCGAATCTCAAAGCTGTAGCGATGAAAATAACATCTACAAGGTGAACCTTGACTTTACCATCAGTGCAAAAGATGGCACATATCTGGGTGTTGGCAATGAATACAAGGACGATTGTGCTGATTACCAGTATGTCGAACTCACAAGCGAAAAGTATCATTGGTTGCTTGATCATGATAAGGATCTCCAAGAACAGGACAAATATGATGCTTACGATGATTATTACGACTACCCTTATCACCCCAGAGGAGGTCAGCGCATCTTCCACGACTGCAGAGGATAGTGATATTTTTTTTGTATATAAAATAAAATGACAATTCTTGCCCTACATGTAAATCTGTCATCATCATGTCATTTCTTCGATTTTAGTCTCACAGATTTGCACACTAACCGGACCACAGAGTGTGGATCGCATTAAACATCGTTTGCTGTATCCGGACTCGTTGAATGCTTAGAACTCACTCCGAGCAGCTTCAGTTGCCGCTATGCGGGAAAGTGCGCCATCAACAAATGGAGGCGGAAGGTGTATACTACGATCCTCCTTTCTTTCCTTCAAGGCACATGGCTAGAGTAAGTAAAACTTATAGCAATCATCATTTCATTGCAAAAAGATACAGCCAGCATTATGGGGGGGGGGCAATGGATAAATAATATCACCTTTGGATGGAAACGAAAAGTCGACATTCAAGTTATGCCCATCTCAATCACTGCATAACACATCCCATCCCATCCATCCATCCATCCGTCCGTCCGTCCATGCATCGATTCATCCACTCATCATCAGCTATCTATCTATTCACCATTGCATATCCCAAGCCAATACGGTAATACGCATCTTCGTGCCTAAGAATAATCACATAAATGCACATCAGCCAAATGGCCCCATAGGCATCTTCTGGACTTGATTTCATGCAAACACTTGTCTTTCTTTGGAAATGAAATGATGATGAAAAAAAATAGATTTAGTAGTACTGACTCGTTTCAATAGTTCACTGAATATCAGGTGGTTGGACGCAAGCTCCCCTCCGCTCAGGAAGCTGCCCCCAAGCTCTTCCGTATGCGTATTTTCGCTCCCAATGTTGTTGTTGCAAAGTCTCGTTTCTGGTACTTTTTAAAGAAGCTCCGCAAAGTCAAGAAGGCTGCTGGTGAGATCGTTTCCGTTAACGCTGTATGTATTTAATAACGAGGAGGAGTTGTTTTTTTTGTTGGAGAGATGCGCTAATCATTATTGCCGTCATAGATTGCCGAGAAGCGTCCTGAGCAAATCAAGAACTTTGGTATCTGGATCCGTTACGATTCTCGTTCCGGTACCCACAACATGTACAAGGAATACCGTGCCATGCGTCGTGTTGAGGCTGTTGAGACCTGCTGTGAGTAGAATGTTTTGTGTGTGTGTGTGTGTGTGTGTGTGTGTGTGTGTGTGTGTGTGTGTGTGTGTGTGTGTGTGTATGTGTGTCTGTGCGTTTGATGCTGATCAAATCTTATTTAGACCAAGACATGGCTGCTCGTCACCGTGCTCGTTTCAGATCTGTTCAAATCATTCGTGTCGCCGAAGTCAAGGATGCTGATGTCCGTCGCCAATACATCAAGCAGCTTTTGACTCCCAAGCTTGCTTTCCCCTTGCCTCACCGTCTTGCAAATGTCGATAAGAAGCACCGTGCTCTTTTCGTTGCCAAGAGACCTACCACTTTCTACTAAGCAGATGGAAAGTATGTCGTGCTTTTTTCGCCCCTTTGATGTGGTAGATGTTTGCATGGCTATTTTCAAATAAAAAAAAATAAAAAGTATTGGAGTTTAAGGGGGCCTCTTGCTCTATGTTTTGTTTCAATTGAGTGTGGCCTGTCAAATGTGCGTCCCTGTCGACTTTTAGTGTAATTCCAATACATGATGGCATAACACGCAGTAAAAATTACCTGTGATACTTTATGTGTAACTCTAAACCTTACATCATGATTGTTGAGAGGGCCATCTTTTGATATACACACGTAGTCGATCTCTTTGCAATACTGGCCTGTGACGACTCAACGTTGGCCATTCCTAACTATAAAAAATGAAGGTATGGTGTGAAGAGCGATCCCTCTTTTTTATCTCTCAAATTAATTTTTGTCTTTAATTCGCTTACAGATATGTTGCGGCTTTCAAGGTATGTCCAGCAATCGAGAATATATTGCATTCGAAGGAGACTATCAACGACTTGCTGTCAACGATCCAGCAACAGAACGGACAGCCCGGCCTCAAAAAATCCCCTATGGTCTGTACCTTTTCTGTCGAAAACCTCAGACAAAGAAGAGACAAAGGACCCAGACGACAATGCATTCATCGCATCGCTCATGTCAAACAAAGCTTGGTTGTCCGGCAGGATGGATTGGCCTGAATTCCTCTCTGTAGACGCTATCAACGCAAAGATCTCAGAGCTATACCCTCACCTCAGCTCTCAATTCACTCATTTACGGGAAGGCTATGACAGGATGTGGGACTATTTAACCATGGAAGACTTTCGAAAAATTGTCGAGCAAGTAAAAAGGGAAGAAAATGACACCAGTATTTATCCTGAGATGTCTAGAGACGCTGTCGTTAGGTAACGCTGTTTGCATATATGTATATATATATGTGTGTTTGTGTGATCTCATTACTGCAGTACTGAATATATATGTCACCATACAGAGAAGGTGCAGCTTTATCAGACCAAGAGAAAAGGTTCATTTCAAAGCGCAAACAAAAGCAAAAAAAGGCATTTGCTGAATTTATAGGCGAGGATCCAAGGAATATTGACGTGAGAGACATTCCTGTCATAGGCATTGCTTCTAGCGGTGGAGGATACCGTGCCATGCTTGGAACCACCGGCTATTTAAATGCAATGAAAAAATCAGGTGCTTTGGATTGTGCCATGTATTTTACGGGTATATCTGGATCTTGCTGGGCAATGTCGTTGTATTACAATCAATTGACAAATGCCGATCCTGTGCGCATGAAGAAGCATTTTCAATCTCGTTTATCTACACATTGGGCCAATATTTCTAATCTTATCAATATCTTGACTGCATCACCCGAAAAGAGCAAGCTAATATTACAAGGTGTCATTCAAAGATATAGTCAGCAGAATGGAGACTTGAGCCTTGTTGATATTTTCGGCATGCTTATGGGAGGCACATTGTTGACGAAAAAAACAACGCCGTCCGTAAAGGAGCCCGAGAATGAAAAAGAAATGAAGCAACAGATCAATACAGTTGTGACAATGGAGCAAGTGGATACCAAACGAGCAATGCATTTGACAGAGCAAGCTGATTTTTTAGAAGATGGATTGGAGCCATTGCCGATTTACTGCGTTGTTCGCCATGACATCTCCTACGGTAAAACATTCGAAGAAAGGATCAAAGAACTGAAAAAAATGGCCTCGCGAAATACTCAGGAAAAGAAAGAACTCGATACATTGCAAAAGAAGGCTTGCGAGTTCGCAGATGAACAACATGATGACGCTTACCAATGGTTTGAATTTACCCCTTACGAAATGGGATGTGAAGAGATAGAAGGTATGCGCATACACTACACATATAGAGGATTTGATACACTGATGCATTGTTCGGCTTTTTTTTTTATAGCTTGGATCCCCATGTGGGCATTTGGAAGACAATTTGAGCATGGTAAAAACACAGAGAGGCTTCCGGAGCAAACCTTGGATATTTTAATGGGGTAAGAGGCCAATTTTACAATAAAAAAGGGCATTACACTAACAGAACTTGATATATATATATATAGCATGTTTGGATCTGCATTTGCCGCAAGTTTGGTCCATTTTTATCAAGAAATTCGAAGTTTCTTACCGTCAGGTTCACTAGATAAAATAGACGAAGCCATCACTCGATATGAATCATCAATGTCAAGCTATCATCCTATTTCGCCCTCGTCTTTTTCTAATCCCTTCTACAAATTGCCCAATTCATTCATCATTGAAAGCGAAAATAAAGAAGTCAAGAGACCTGAGGCGCTTGTGGATTCGAAGGAGCTGTACCTGATGGATGCTGGCATGGATAACAATATCCCATTCTATCCCCTCATGCGTGAAGGTCGTGATGTCGATGTGATACTTGCCCTTGATCTTAGTGCTGATATACAAACTGCTACACATTTTGACCGGGCAGAGAGCTACATCAAAAGAAGAGGTATTCAGGGATGGCCGACAGGTGCAGGATGGCCAAAAGACCGAGACAACAGCGAAGAGAAATACCCCTTGGGCTCTTGCACTATTTTTGATTCAGAAGCCAAAGAAAAAGTAACCACAGCATCCAACACAACTCACACTAGAAAACGCCGACCCATCACATTAGCTTACTTTCCTTTTATTGTAAACAAGGCATTTAATGCAGAATTCGATCCTCAAGAAGAAGAATTTTGCAGTACATGGAACTTTGTGTACACTCCTGAGGAGGTGAAAAAAGTAACTGGCTTGGCAGAGGCGAACTGGAACGATAATATCGAAAAGATCAAGCAGATGCTGCGAAAGACATGGGAAAGAAAGAGAAAAGAGAGATTACAAGAACATTAAAGCCAGCGGTTTTTTTGTTATACACAAAGAAAACTTTATTGTTTATGGATATATTATGTGTGCATGTTGGTTTATAAACTCTTTTGCATTGCTTGTAATTTTTCAACTTGTTCTCGAGAACCTTCATTCACGATATCTCGTATTAAACCAGGATAGAGGTCCCAATTTCCTAAACTAGATGGTTGCTCAGGGATGGCTTGCTTTTTGGTTTTACCATGATATGTATAGCAGGGCGGGCTATTCTTCTTGAAGCGGTATAGACCAGGATGAGTCAGGTCATCTTCAGTCATTGGATGCTCCATAATGGAGGTTTCTTCTTTCGAGTGTTGAATAATAGATGTAACAGTGTTATTCATAACTGTTATTGTGATATAATATTGAATTCCCCAAGGGAAATTCGATTGTGTATTTATAGTGGAATTTGGAAAACTTTTTTCGATGTTCTTTTTTTTTTTCTTTCTTTTTTTGCATAATTTTATTTTTACCACTAGTGGGCAAATAAGAATTATCACCCCATTATACTAAATAGAAAACAGAACCAATGGTTTAATGCTCAATATCTTCCCAATCACGACCTTTGACCTGGGTAAGCTCTTGCTCTGTTAGGACACTACCACTAGTAAAGTAGCCAGCAGCAACCTTGGCATCAATCTCGACACTAAAGCACCATTAGTGAATAAACATTGAGTCAATCATTACTAAAAAGATGTATTTACCGAGAATCAGCAGGTATAAGCTCCTCAGGAATAGGCACCCGCTCAATAATGGGAATGCCGGATCCAACAATGGCGTCATGTTTCTACGTGAAACGCAAAAAGTTATAGTCAGAGAATTTACTCACGTTTCCTATTGCACACGGCAATGTGTGCTTGGATCACATGTACGTACCATATTTGACATAGACTACGTGATGGAAATGTTAATACTTGAAACATTCTGCATGCTCCCCCAGACTTACCATCATGCGATCAATCTTTTGGATCCCCAGCCAGTGCAATACATCAGGCATTAATGCTTGGAATCGCATGTCCTTAACACCTGCAATACATTCAGTACGTAAAAAGTAGTTGCTTGCAGTATCGCCACCAGCCTGTCGCTTGCGTGCATTGTATACCAAATATTTTGTTACCTCTCCCAGCGCTCTTCCTTCTTTTCTGACTAAATAGAGAGGCTTTTCAGTAGAAAGTTCTATTTACATCATTGCGTATGGTACATTACAGTAGACAATAACGCCAACGCCACCTTGCTGTGCTTGCTTGGCACACTCTTCAATACCGTATATTAAATACGGCCTACAAGTACAGATATCACTGCCTACATAGATCGTAAATATATGCATACACGTTGAAAGGAGAATGAAGAAGTAATATTACCAAATACGTCGGATCCGTTGCATTCATCATGCACACGAAGAGTCAATTTCTTGGAAGGATCTACGGTGGATACATGATAATTAAAATTTGAAATTTACACATATTTCAATACAGACTTTACCAGAGACATAATCAGGATTGCCAAATATATAAACACTGATGCCGCCAATTGGAGGCAAAAAGACCTTCAAATCAGGTCGAGTAATCAACTCTGGGTACATTCCACCTGTGTCCTCGCTGCAGATATACACTGTAAGCAGTCATCACAACAGTTGGTTAAGGTTGATACTCACAAGAGAGCGCGGCGAAGTAATGATTCTTCAATTCCAAACCTCTTTGCTACGCCGGGCAGATACCAAACAGGCTCAACTGCAGCCTTGGATACAGCCAAATCACCACGAAAGTTGACTACAACTTTACCGTCTACTTCCAGAGTACCATTCTTGACGCTCATCTCCATTTCAGCCATTGTCATATGGGCACGCGTAATAGCAATGGTAGGTCTATTGCGTCGCTAGTTGATTAAATCATGTCTGCGTGTCCATTTCATTCATGCGTACCTGACATCCAACCCCTTTTCGTATTCAGATTTGAAAATGGAAGGCGCTTCATGGCCAAGGGGATCAATAGAGACAATTTTTTCAGGATCATACCATGAAGGATGAGGACCAATTTTAAAAGCTGGCTCAGTCATCTCAAAGTTAGGACGATGGTCAGAGGGCAAATCGCCAATAGCCACAGCCAATGCGCGATAGATGCAATAAGAACCGCCATAGGCACCAATAGCGTTTCTGTGATTGTGTGCGTTTGAATGAATAATCTCTCACACGCCCCTTTCCCTTCCCCTCGTTTAATAACATACCTTTTTTTGATGCTTTCAGTGTGACGGGATGCAACGATGGGGCCTCTTTCGAGGGGGTCTTCAGTGCCCCAATTCAACGATAAGGGTTTGATGCCATTCTGGCCAGGATAGGCTAAAAAATAAGGTTTAATGATTATCCATTATGCGTGTACTTGACTTGATATATACTTGTTAAGATAGCACGGCTAGGATACATGGAAGATTGGGGATTGGTTGCAGGGTTTGGGGCGATATCGCCAACCACGGCTTTATCAGACGAAAGAGTAGCAAGAGTTATCGATGGAGACATCGGGTCATCACCAGCAGCCTGGCCCTTGGGAGGTGTCACAGTTGACAACTGTTCGAATTGTTCAGCGAGCCTTAATTGATCTGCCCTCAGTATTTCCATTGTGGACAGCATCTTTTGCAGGATAGGATCATCGTTTGATATTGTCATTATAATGAATATCCAGTAAGAGGGAAAAAAAGGGAAAGAAACGAATAAAATGTTGGGAAGCCCAACAAGAGAATTTCCCCCCCTTTTTAAATCATGATAAACGATATAGCAACAGCATCATCATGGGGTTTGGTAATTTGATACATGATATTTGCATGCTTTGAGTTACGTGTCCAACTATGTTATGATATCAGTTTCGTGCATAATAAACGTAAGCTTGCCTCGCCTCATGTGATGCCCAAACAATTTGAAATGATAAATTTGGATTCTTGGATATCCTTTCCCCCCCCTCTCCTTTTCTCATCTTATTTTTCTTTTGTATAAAATATGACCAATACAAACACTGTGCACATAAGTAGACACCCTATCGTCGCTGCCAAGTTGTCTGAATTGAGAGATGCCAAGCAAAACTCAAAGACTGTGCGTGAATTGACCAAAGACCTGTCTTTGCTGCTGGGTTATGAAGCTTCTCAAAATTTAGAGACGTCAAGCAACGGGGAATCTAGCGTAAGAATGATAAAATGTACCGCATAACTCTTAGCTTATCAATCGGGCAAAATTAGACTGCAAATGGCAGTTATAGATCTGTGCAGATAAAAGACAAGGTTGTTTTGGTTCCTGTTCTCAGATCAGGCCTTGGTTTCGTGGATGGTAATACAAAAATTAATGCTGGGCAATCGTGGGAGTTGTAACAGAATCTTTGTATACGCGTAGGCTTCTTGAACCTGTTTCCGGAAGCTCCTGTCTATCATCTAGGCATTTTCCGTGAAAAAAAGTCTCTCCAGGCAGTGGAATACTACAACAAATTACCTAATTGTGTGGGTGTCGATACCTGCTTCGTATTGGATCCTGTAATTGCGACTGGTAATACTGCCATAGCAACTATCACCATTTTAAAAGAGTCCGGCTTACTCCCTCATCAAATCAAGTTTGTTGCTCTCGTTGGAGTAAGTGGTTTTGTGTATATGCATGAGGGACAACTTTGTTTACCGTGGTTTTTATTTTTTTAGTCTGAACAAGGTATCCAGCAACTTCAAAACGAACATCCTGATGTTCATATCTATTTAGCAGCAGTCGATGAATCCCTCGATTCCAATAGGTAAGCACCTGCCGATACCATATTCTACATGCATAAAACTCACACGTTTATAGTTATATCAGTCCTGGTATAGGTGATTCTGGTGATAGACTCTGGAATACTGCCATTTAAATAATGCGTGCTCCGAATAAATAATAACTTTTACATCTTCTTCTCTTCAAATGACTCGTACAATATCTATCTTTCATAACCCAAGGTGTAGTAAATCTCGTAACGCCTTGGCTTACCTTGAAAAAAATAAGGATGAATACGAATATCACCTTGAAAAAATTCTGTACCAGAAGGATTCCATCACGGAAGATCAGTTGAACGATTTGGTAACCTATCTTTCAGGTTCAAAGACTACAGATTCCTCTCAATGGAAGGTTTTACTCAGACCTGATGCTCAAAAGCTAGTATCCTCCAAGGAAGAAGCAATTAAGCTTATAATGGAAAAGCCCGAACATCTTGAACGCCCATTTGTTGTCGATTTTGAGAATAAGAAGGCTGCGTTAGGAAGACCCGATCTCACAGATGTTGAAACTCTTGTTGCTGGCGCCAAAATCCTGTGATCAAGAGCTTGGCTTATTAAACCACAGCTTTTGTAAAAACTGTCAACTCACCCTTGCTCGTTTCCAATAAAAAAATAAAAAAATAAAAAATACAATAAAAGAAATAGTTTCTATCTTCTACTCTTTTTTTATTTTTAAATCACAAAAATGAATCGATCAGTCAACTTATTTATCAGCATTCGCACATATGCAACAAAGAGTAAGACTACAAATTTAAAATGGAAGCCTAGTGTACCTGTTCAACAAACCACTCTCCCTGACGGTACTGTTTTCATCGCTCGTCAGCCTGTTGTCGAGCCCAGCGTACAATCTGCTGTAGCACCTCTTCTTAATAAACCGGCTACATATAAAAAGTTATCAGAAACAGAAATCAAAGAATTGCGTCAGTTAAGAGAATCAGACCCTAGTACATGGACTCGCTCAAAGTTGGCAAAAAAATTTGGATGCTCAGAATTGTTTGTTGGTATTGCTGCTTCCAATGCTACCGCTCAAGCTGCTGAAAATCAGGTTACTGCTGTCGCGAATCATGGTTATAGGCGTAAATTGATTTCGCAAGAAAGGCAAAAGAGAAGAGCTCTTTGGTAAAATTAAACAAATACATGTGTGTGTGCGCGCATTTAGATCTACTATGTATCAAGTTGAATAAAAACTATGGAATTGTATATATATTGATTAAACTATTGGAGTTTCTGTATATATTTCGAAAAAGGATTTCATATTATGATAAGAATCAATAATTATAAGTTAATTTGACGTTGTACTACTGTGCTGATGGCAAGGATTGGCATTCCTAATTGATAACGAGTGTTGATCAGAATTGACAGATCAAATTGCAGCAAAAATCAGTTTATTAGGCTTTAATCATAATAATAACAATTAAAAAGACATTAGATAGATAAGCAGATATTTTCACCAAGTTTCTCATGTATGATAAAGTTTGTACCTCTTTGCAAAAGTTTAGATGTCTCATAACGAAGAAACATCATGTAATGTAAATCATTACGATATGATGGGTAGACCTGACCCAAAGCTCGTAAAAAAAACATTCCGTAGCACTTCTTCTGTCAGGTTTAATATAATACATTATTGAGTAATATAAAAATCGAAAGAACATTCACAGACCTCGTACCTGTTTTTTTCAATGTTCTTCTATATACATTCTAGCTCTTATTTAACTTAAAATTGTAATCTGCTATGTAGCATTACTTTGTTCATATCATTTATCAACTGGCAAACTTTTACGTTACCATAGTCTAATTTAGCTTTTTTACACAAAAATCATAGATGTTTGCAAGCAGCTTTAAAATGTAAGATATTATTCCACAGTTCGTTGTGTCAGATGAGACAAATCATTATCGTGTTCCTGCTTCACATTCAGAATTTACTAAATGTTAGCAACACAAAAACCTACCAAAAAATTGTCTTAATATATGAATATGAACTGTACGCAAATTTCAGCAATACATCATCCGTTCACACAGTGTTTTTACATAAAATAACATTCTTTCATTTGTTAACGTTGTTATATTGGATTTTGGCCGGCTATATCGTCCCGAGATGACTTTTGAGTGTGAGTCAACAATATGCGTTTACAAATATTGTGATGTGTCAATCTGTTAAGCGTATAGTCAAAATAATGGCAAAAATTCAGAATGATGATTCTTTTTGACCTGAATTATACCGATGATAATGACCACTGCATGACCAGCTTGAGTAGTTTTAGGCCTACACTTATTATTGTTTTTTTTTTTTTGTTCAATATGCAAACAAGCAGATCGATTTCATTGTAAATAATAAGCCAAGAACCGTTGAAATTAAATGTAACGCTTGGCATCATAACTTTGTCTATTTAAAGACTTATGCATGCATATTCCTAGAGTTGCAAGCATGATCCTTGTTCAGTTTGGATTTCATAGTTGTTGGGATGTATTGCCCAGCTAAGCCAATTCACACAGTGACTCGCACTGTTAACCACCGCATGAGAAGCTAGTGATTGAAGGAATAGACGGGAGCCCACAGCCAGAGACAGGGCGCTTGTTCTTGAAACTCCCTTTTTCACTGTTCCCAGAAGAAACATACAAAAAGATGTTTAAAAACAAAATCCTTGTGACAAGTCAACCCAATGGAGGCACTTTACAGTTTGTGAAAGGTTAGACGATTCAAGATAATGCATATATCAACATTACACTTAAAACGTCTGCTGTAGATATTTTCACCATATCAAACAATAGAGAGTTTCCTCAAAGTCTCGTTGATACTCGGTTAAATGACACCCAGGGCGACCTCGTAGGAGTTTGCATACCTTATGAAATTGACACCAAATATTACACAGCAAAGGTTGATTTTTGGCTGGATGAAATCGATAGAGCGACGGAAAAAGAAACTATCAAGGCTTACTGCGAAAAGGATACCGAAATAAGCAAAGTGATTGATGCCTTTGTATTTATATTTGACAAAAACGAGGTACAGTAGATGTAATTTTTTAAGTTTTATTAGTATTTAACAAATTCATCCATTAGCCATCTACATTTGACACTGCTAAAGAGTGGTTGCCATTCCTCAACCAAGCAGAACCAGGGATTCGTTTGTGCATTGGAAATTCATCCAAAGAACCTTTGACTATGGAAGTGGACGCTGAAATCAACGATTGGTGTCTTTCCAACGGCTTTGATTATGTTGACATGGATGAAAAGACAGACATACCAATGGACAAAGTTCGCATGGAATTAGCTTTGGAAATCATACAAACAAATTTCTGGGATGGCATGGTGAAGAAAAATGTTAATGGCATTGCTGAGGATGAAGATTTGTTAAGGGAGATTCGAGAATTGAAACTTGCACAGGAAAAAGACATTACAAGTTTGAGTGATAACGATGAAGATGTTGAGGACATGCCCACACAGGATGAGATCAAGAAGATGAGACATGATTTATTTGCAGATATTGACGGAGAAGACGGCCTGGATAAAGCATTTGAGAAAATACAAGCAATAAGAGGTAAGAGTTATAGACGATGAACGTTAGTATTCTTCTAAATGTAATCTTTTAGAACATGGTAAAAGTCTCTCTGATGAAGAAAGACGAAAAATGGCAGCACAAGTCGCCCTCTCATTTGCTGCTCAACTAGGATTATAAATAAAATGAAACAAATGATTAATGTATAAATGCCTAACAAATTTAATCTCGAGTAAAAGTTTACTCTCGTCCCCTCTCTGTTTGTCTAATTTTTACGTTTTGGAGATGTTGCATAGATTGACTTATATTTTTGTCCTTTGTTTGGTCACTGTTATCTATGCTGTTTCTGCAGCAGTTAAAAAAGGTATTTATGTGTGCCTTACAATGCGGTTTTTTTTAACCAT
>MU619237.1:45045-107939 GCA_025201805.1 Parasitella parasitica
TTATTTATTTACAAGAGATTTGGTATATAGGAAGTAAAAAAAAAAAAAAAAAAAAAAAAAAAAAAAAAAAAAAAAAAAAAAAAAAAAAAAAAAAAAAAAAAGGGAGCAACAGCGATTATTTACTGAATTTTGTAGATGGACTCCAATATTTCAGAAGCATTCAACTCGCTAGAAATGATAGGATTCAAAATTTGCTGTTGCTGCTGCAATTGGAGTTTTCCTTTTGTTTTGTACTCTCTACGGCTCATCAATAGCTTTTCTAATAAATTGTCCATCACTGGATCTTGTTGGGTTGTTTTGGTATCTAAAATCATGGCAAAATTAAGAACTCGAGCTTTTATTGTTGCTGGTAGACACTTACAGTCACTCATGGCAACCCCTTTGCCTTTGCTTGGAATGCCATTGCGAGCTTGATTTCTACGTTCTGCGTCGTACTTCTTGTGGGCTTCAATTCGCTCCTGTGCTTTCTTGGCCATCGCTAATTCTTTAGAGCATTTCTACCAAGATTAATTGTTAGGACAGGTCCATAATTACTGTAAATATTCATCGCCTTACCTGCCAATTATTGACAAATACATGGAAGATCTGAAAGAATTCATTCAGTTGCGTTTTTCCCACATCTTCACCGTAAAACGAAACCACCTTTGCAAAGGAATCTTCGGATTCGATTTGCAATTTCTCTACTTGATCAAACTTGTCCGTGGCTTCTTTTTGAAATTCTCTCATTGTACTTGTGAACACATCATCGCTGGATAAAGCGTCAAAATGCTTCAGACCTTTCTTCACACTTGCGAAAGTGCTCGTAAGTTCAATTTTATTTACTATATTTAATAGAATTAGAACCACAAACCGGTCAGCTCAAATGCCATTTAGTATATTACCTTTACATGCCTCTTCACAGTCCTTTAGCTCATCCAAAAATCCAAGAATCTTTGTGAATTTCTCTTGAATTGTTTCTACAAGGAAATGCAGCAGCGTTGTCGATGTAGTTCCTCTGGTATCAATGAGCTATACGACATTTTTTGAGACGAATGCTCTATTATTTACTCGATGATTACAAATACCTTATTAATGCTGGATATCTTGATGCCAGATGCACCGCCTCTAGTCGTATTTCCATTCATGTAGTTGCCTAAAACTAAAACCATTTGTAGCAACCGTTTGAATCGCTTTGAATTTTTCAAGGCATTTGACGCTGCAACAATGCATCTAAAATCCTATCCAAATTGTCAACACCAAGCAATGTGTTATAGACAAAAATAGTACCTTTTCGATTTGATTGACAGCGTCCCAAAATGTAGTTTTAAATAACAAACATTCCGCACGTTGCTTGAACTGAGGAACCTTGATCATTTCCAGTGAGAGTTTATCAGGTAAAGATAGTTTTTCTACATCAGACGACTCTGCGTATCGCTTCAGTTTAGCTATCTCTTCTAGCGTGGGAGCAAATCGAATCAAATTCTCCAAAACATGCTCTGTTAACATTGGAGATAGATCGGTCATGTATTGATACAGTTGTTGAATCTGAAAGTCTTTTGGCAAACTTGTCAAAAAAATACTCATATTATACGCTTTTCGAGAATCCAACAGCTCAATAGCCTCAGGCTTTTTCTTGCGTTTGCTAATATCTGCAGCTGGTTTCTGAGCGAATGTTTTCTCAATGGAGGAAAAGACATCGGCTTTAGACAGTTTGGAAACAAGGGATTGGCTATCAAATAATACCGTGTCATCTTCAGAGGATTCATCTTCTTCTTGATCCTCTTCTAAATGGTCCCAAATGGTGTCTCCAAGCTGTAGACGATTTATCTTGTCCCAATTGACAACTTTGAGTTTTTGTTGAGATTGACGTTGTGTAACTGTGCTGATAGAGAGAGCAAGAGCTGGAGGTGGTGGAGGACCCGAGCCATTAGCAGGTAGGGCTGGTGGGGGCGGTGGAGGTGGGGGCGTTCCATTTAACGAACTTGGAGGAGGTGGAGGAGGAGGTGGCAGTGGTACTCTATCAGAAGATAAAAGAGTTGATGGAAAAGGTGGTGGTGGAGGAGGTGGAGGTGGGGGTAAAGCACCCAATGTGTTTACTATTGGTGGTGGTGGTGGAGGCGGAGGTGGTGGAGGAGGTGGAGTAGATGGTATTGAATTTTCTAGGACTTGAGGCGGTGGAGGAGGAGGAGAAGGAGAAGGTGCAATGTCAGAGATATCGTCCAAAGAAGTCATATCATCAGTTGAATTTGGGTCTGTAGGCTCTAACTGATGCGACTCGGGCAATAGCTGCCATTTTTTTGATGCGTTTTCCTTATTTCCATTATGTTCTGTTACGGTTTTAACTGAAACAGACTTTCTTTTTGGTGGCAGTGGCTGCACCTTTGGTTTTTTTAACTGGTCTTGAATGGTTTTACTAATTTTTGATTTAATAACATCAAACGAGTCTTGGGGATCATTGTGATTACTGCCTTTTGCGACCAAAATGCACACAGTTTGATACAATCTTTTGATTTGGTTATCCATCGATTCGAGAGTCCTTTTGTGTTCCATCTCAAGGTCGTTTAGTCTTTGCTGTAGAACTGAATTTGTTTGGTTTGCAATGCGTAGGCTTCTTTCTAACGTTTCGTTTTTTATTCGATATTTTCCAACGAGGCCATCTACAAGCAAATTTTGAGTAATCCCCTATACACAATGTTTTCTTATCACTTACCTGCTTTCAGATCAACCTGGAGTCTCAGAGCAGCCTCTCTTTCAAGGGCTTTTGCAGCCATTTCCCTCGTCTCATCCAATTCTTGTAATGCAGCTTCTAGCTCGTCTTCCTCTGCAAATTTTGATATCAAATCCTTTACTGTCATACCGTAAGTAGCTGAAAAGTTATTTGATGCACCTTTCCTGTCCAAAGTAACCTGAGATACGAAATGCTCCACTAATTGGTAGTATATATTTTTTGTCTCAGAGTCGCATTGTATTAATAAAAGATGTTCTAGAATTGCTTGAAGGTAATCGTGAGCTTTTGTTCCATTGATCGATGCTGAAATTTTGTCTAATATTTCGGATGGCTCTGCGCTGTCGCCTAGCATCATGTGTGCAATCGCATCACTATCTTCTAATTCCCTGAACTCGTCTAGTTTGGAATTCATGAGATCATTGTTGAAGAGTCTCATCTTGTTGAATATCGAGGCTAATCCTCCTTGATAAAGTTGATTTCGAAGCGTTATTCTAGTTTCTCTTTCTTCGATGGTATCTGGGTCAACAATTGCAAGGATTAGCAAAAGGTTTGCCAGCTGTAAAACATGATGATGAGTTTTCTGCTGTTCCAAACATTTATAGAACAAACTTACCACATGCTCTAATATTGGCATGTCTGAACTCCCCTTTGATACAATTTGCTTCACATCGTTACTGGCTCCCACGACAGTGCCCATCTTTCCTCGACCATCAAGAATATCACTCAGCGCTTTGAGCCAAGAATCAAATCTGCCATAATTCTTTTGCGATTCCTTTAAACTCTTCATGCCCTGCATGACTAAAGCATGTCCCCTAGGCTGCTCAAAGTAGCACATGAACGTTAATGCGTCGCAAACAAGTCTTTGTGTTGGCAGAGAAGGTGAAATAATTGACTGTGTCAAGGTGATGATATAAAATGGATCGCTGACAACTTGTTGAATACCATACTATCAATAACAAGTTAGAATGCCTCTAAATTGTGTAAATGGTACACGAATATTACGTAGTTGTTGAGCAAAAGTCGTAAACATTTGATAATTTCGAGTTCAAATTGGCATTCTCGTTGATTTCTAACAGCAACTTTAGTTAGAACTTTATTTGCAAGTATATTTATACACAAGTACCTTTGATTTATTTGATTGATAAAAGACAGCTCTTCAAACAATGTCTTAATTCCATTAGCTTCTATAAATTCTTGGGCCCATCTACGTTTGCCCCACATAAAAGTCAATATACGGCCGAGGAATTTTGGACTATAAAATCATACCTGACCGGCATAGTTCTTAATCTGACAGATAGATCCGACACTAGCTTTGACCTCACCTCTAATTTTTCATCTCTATGGCGTAATAGATCGATATAGTACAAGGGGGTAAGCAGATAATCATTAGCATTGTGATCTCCAACTTTGCCGACTAGTGAACTTGAATTTCCATTGCCATTGTTACTATTGTGTGCTGAAATAGACATGCGATTATTAGGATTCTTTTTGCCAATGACTGTGCCCAGCAGTGGCAATGCGCTTTCATTGCAAAGGATGAACCATTTTTTATCTGGCGTCAGTTCTCTGACGCTGGCATCGTTTGTTCTAATATTCAATCGAGACTTTTCTTCATATTAGATACTATATTTGTAGTCGGTTGTTTGTTTCTTACAGCTGCTTCTTCAAATAATCTGTCGATTTCTTGGTTTGATGGTTTGTCTTTTAGGCTGTGGGTGTCCAAGACTGTTGACTTGGAACTAGATATCGAAGATGGCATTCCTGCTATTGAATCTACATTACACGTTAATGGCATATTCTGCGAATTTTTTGGCTTAATGTATTTTACGTCTATGCGATGGTCTATAATCTGGTGATTGCTTTCTCTTATTTCTGAATATCGCCATAATGTACGTACAAAGAATGAAAAGGAAAACGAATGTTGGATGTGCTACTGCAAACATATGTAACTGCTTATTACCTAATATAGCAAGGATGAAAAACAAAACGCTTCTTTAAAAGGGATACCATGAGTAAATACTATTTTTGGCTAATTTGATTGTACTGCAATTGACATTTTGTTGTATAAAATTTCTTTGAAAAAATTAACTTTCCCTTTTTTTTTTATCTTAAGAAGAAATCATTTAAGCGAGTTTACCAGCTCTACGCAATACGCCCGGATGACTCTTGTCTGCTACCTTGCAAACAACTTTATCCATAGATAAATCCATATTTTAATTTGCGGCAATGCGGTAGTGCGGCAGTTTATCGACTCTATTAAATCTAAAAATGATTAATTTATGCACGATTTTTTATGTATCACACGTTTTCATTATGCAATGAATAAATCAAAAACCTATCAATAACTAAATTAAACAGTAATGATTAGGTAATCTCACATTAAATGATTATATTCTACGCTCGATATCATGCCTTGTGATGAAGTAAGCTTGTTGCTATGCTAGTGCAAGCATTCTCTTGGGAGCAGATAAAGATCTACCAAAGAATAATAGATCTAAAAATAATAATAAAAAAACCCATAGAAACCAAAGTTTGGTGTACATCTCATTGGCCATCCATTGGCACTAAAAACCCGGAAGATTGGCCCGCCTTTCAATCTCTTTTTTTTTTTTTTTCCTTTTCGTCCAACTCTTTTTCCTATCTCTTATCTTCTAGTCTCTTTTTAAGTAGACATTAACATCGCAATAAATGCTCACCAAAAAACATGCTGTAGATGACGATTTTGAGTCTCCTAGAAATGTTAAAATTGAAAGCAACGTAGATTATTTGTCTTACAAATTTGATGAAATGGACCTTGCTGCTTCTTGGCGCATGTTGACAAAGCAGAAGTTGACCATCGTCAATGGGATTCGGCTTGAAAATGCTTCATGGAGAACATGGGCCAAGCAGAGGAACAATCTCAAGACTGTCAGTCCAGATACACTCAATTGGTAAAATTCATGCATAAATATATAATCAAACGATTAATTTGATTGGGAAAATTGTAGGCTAAAGGATTGTGATGTTACATGGCTATATGGTCCTTTAAATATTGTGATTAAAAACATGGATGAAAAAGACCGTTATTCCAAGCCAAAAGTATCGACTACTGAAGATACTTATGGCCTAATGATCTCTCCTCCTTCTCAGCCTGTGACCGATGAAAACCATGGCCAGTCTGTCCAAACAACAGAAAAGCTGGCTTTGTCCAATCCGCTCGTTGAATCACCATCCTCAACTCCTCCAGCTAGCGCTTCACCTTCACAAACGCCCCAAAAGCCCCTCAAATCTGCCTTGAAAAAAGTAACCATGTCAGATTTATTGAAGAGATCTGCCTCAGAGTTACAGATTAATACCAATCTATCCAGCAATATTTCGATATCAGAAGCTAACGAACAGCTCGGTGCATTTTCGCCTGCTGTGATCGCTAGCCATAGACAGCCGAAATTACGATTCAATCAATATGTAGAACAATGCATCGCTCTCTCTTCGAATACAGTGAACAAAAAGAAGACATCCCGCGTAAGAATGGCCGATTCAAATGACGGCGTAGATCATGAAGATGAGGATAATTCTACCACGGATGAGGATTATGACCCTGATGATTCTGATGCGGATAGCATTCTCATGATGCGATCCTTTAAACCCCAAAAGATGAGATCCTCCATCAAAAAGATTGAGCCGGCTCTTCTGAAAACCCATTCAAGATCTGATCATGATTCTGTGGCTTCTGATGATTCATCATCAGATGAAAACGACGATAACATTCTGTTGATGCCTTCCAGTTGTAAAGGTCACCGTACAAGTCGATCTTATCGCCACAAAAGAGCTCCAAACGATACAGAGACTTGGGACGCTGAGAGCGCTGAATCAGATGCACTTGTAAAACATATCATCAATGTATCCAAAACCAAGCAGTCAATAGTCAAAGACCCAGCAGCAGATAGGGTACCGGTTGACGCGATTGCTTATGACACTGACGCAACAGCAGATCAAATGCAAGCGAAATCAGATTATGATTATGAGTTTGATGACGGTGATTGGGATTCACATAGTGAGCATATGGAGGATGGCCCATCCTCACTTACGCATGAATGTTATCCGCCAATTGCACCCGCTCCACCTGTTGGGTGCAAGGTATCTAAGACGCCTGTATACAATCAGTCTGTATCACCAGCAACAAAAGCGAAGGTTGAGAGAAGTTCGAGCGACATAAAGAATGATAACAAAATGGATAAAAATCTAAACAATAGCAATAGCAGCAGCAACAATTCATTGTTTAGTAGCATTGCACATTGGGCGTCATCTCATCTTTGGCCAGCTGAGAATTCAAAAAAGTAATGCTGGATGACAGAACTTCGTGATCTCGATATACTAAATACGCAAAAACCTGCTTCTTATTCACACTTAATTCCAAAAGAAACCCCCATCATCAAGCTATGACAATCATTTTATAGCACCTGTACATCAATCCATTATCAATAAAGTCTTTTTTTTTTTTTTTTTTTTTTTATTTTATTACAGTCACGAGCCACTGAGAAGTTTCTTTCCAACTCTGGCCGACAATCCACATGCCTCTCTTTAATGGCATCGTCAACAAGTAAATCAAGACATTCGTCTTCACCTTTACGCCATAGGTCAAGACGTTCACCTTCTCCTCATCACAGAAGCAGCAGAAGAAGACATGACAGTCGATCCAAGTCTCCTAGTCGTGGAGAAAGGTCAAAGCACCATCACGAAAAGAGCAAACGACGTTGTTCAAGAAGCCCTGACGATTCAAAACGCTCCCGTCATAGAAGCAGTCGACATTCAGAAAATAGAGGTAGCAGACGATCGTACTCTGTAAGCTCGAATTCGTCGTCCTCTTCATCTAGCTCTTCTTCTTATGATAGAAAAAGAAGGGAGCATAAAAAGCATAAAAAAGATAAAAAGCACAAGAAGTCAAAGGTATAGTGACAATCAATTCATGGTCGTGTGCACTGACAAAAAAAAATACTGTTAGAAAAAGTCAAAGAAGACCAAATCATCGT
The DNA here is from genome assembly GCA_025201805.1 of Parasitella parasitica. Classification (NCBI taxonomy): domain Eukaryota; kingdom Fungi; phylum Mucoromycota; class Mucoromycetes; order Mucorales; family Mucoraceae; genus Parasitella; species Parasitella parasitica. Next base: position 52,762 of record MU619237.1, read on the forward strand.
CTATTGGCGACCAGTGGGGCAAATTTGGTATCATCCATGAAGCCGAGTAAGATTTATTGTTCAAAACACTGTCGACGAAAATCCTAACCATCTAAAATATACCATAGTTTATTCACAAAAGAGGCAGTAAGTTTTTTTTGTTATTATTGCATTACAAAGAATCCAGGGATTTGGAAAAGCTAATAAACTGACATTTCATTAGGAATTTCAAGCATGGTTGATTGAAGTGAAGCATGCAAATGTAGAAACATTGAATAACAACAAACGAAAGGAAATGTTTATCGATTTTATGGAAGATTACAACACAGCAACAATGCCTCATGAAAAGTAAACTATTTATGAAGAAAAAAAAGGTTAGAACGCACACATTAATATAACATTTAGATTTTACAATTTGCAACAATGGGAAAGACGGCAAGAAGCTATTCGTATGGGCGAAAAACCTATACCTACTGGAGACTTTTTTGATTTCAAAAACGACGAAGAAAAACTAAAGTTGGTTGATAAAAGTTTTAGAAGATTTCTAATTTATTCATGTTGTTTTACAGAATGCAGCATCGTCTAGCAGCAAGAGCAGCCGCTTCTCGTCAACCTACTCTCAAGCTGTCTGAAGAGCAGATCAAGGAACTTACCAGAGTCAATAGAGAAAGAGTTGAAGCAGACCGCATGCGAAAAATGGGGCTGAAGCCTAAAGAAAGTATGGGCGTTCGATATGAAGAAGACAACGAATGAATATATAGATAATTTGCAAAATGATCTGCTTTTTTAAAATATAAAGTGGTGCATACCTTACTTCCTCCCCCCGCCATATAATGGTACACTTGAAGAAGAGCAGAAGCGCCCTTTCTTCATAACAAATGTATCGAGTATTTTACAAACGTCGTATTCATTTTTGTGTTTTGATTTCACTGCGTTTTACTTTTATAAAGTTTTACTTTCTATCTATAAAACCATACATTTTTTTGAGCAGATCATATTCGATCCCTATGTTCTCTGCGCATAGCACTGATTTTTTACATTGAAGATTGCATTTAAACGCTAGTAGGCTTCGAAAAGCAGCGAAGTATGGATTACTTTACATTTGGCTGAAACAGGCATGATCTGGGCTATCTGAGGCATAACTTGGTTTCCATTGGGCGATGTCTCTAGGTATAATAAGTTATCTGCAAAAACGGTTTTTTTATGGATTTTTTTATAGATAAGAAAATATGTAATAATAGGGGTATTCAAATAGCAAAAAAAAATTAAATAAAAAAAAAATAACTAAAATGTTTCAGCCAATAGATTCGATATACAAGTGAATACCCCATTTTAATAAAAATTTGATGATTTTAATTAAAAATTTAAAAACAAGGAAGGAGCTTTCAAAATTGAGTAAATCTTTAAAGCGTCGGGAGACTGATTCACTTCCTCACCATACATGGTGCCACCATGTTGTTTGGTTGGCTAGGTGGAGACATGCTGACGGTAAGGCGTTGCAACTCACTGGCAGCATCATTGCTGGTATGGTGGTAGCCTAATTTGGTTCTGTAAATGCCACGCACAGGACAGTGCCGGTCATGTCAGCAAGGATTCTCTAGTTGCTGATTGAGCAACACCCTGCTGCCCACGTTTTATGGAAGCAGAGTGGAGAGGGCAGGACAAACGAGGATCCTAGTCTTGACAACAACCTTTTCGTGATTAGATGTATACGGGTGTTCTGGCCAATCATACATATTGTTTTTATTTTAATTTAATTGAAGATTTTAAGAAGAAGCAAAACGGTCTTCTTAAAAAAAGCGAAAAATAAAAAAAATAATTAAAATTTACCCAATAAAATTGCTCAATTTTTTTTTATTTAATTTAATTTTTTTATCATTTTGCTATTTGAATACCCCTAATACACCTTTTGTAAAAATAAATGGCACACACACCGAAAATTATGGCACACTTTTTTTTTTCGATTTGGCACGATTGAGAATTACGTATGGCACACTAATACAAATTAAGTTGGCACAAACTACATTTAATGATGGCACACTTTTGAAATTCTTTATGGCACACATTTCTTTTAATTCAACAACTAAAAAACATGTCTTTCAAAGTCTATTTCGAAGATGGCAGAGGAAATACCATGGATGAAGATGGCTTAGAACCCGTGCAAATGGAAGTGGATGAGGAGGCGTATCCTTTAGATAATATAACCACTTATGATTCACACCTGGATCTGAAACCACCTGAAAAGAAAATACAAGCAAAAGTCAAAAAACTCGACAGAGCTCCCAGTAATCCAAACGGTTCAAACGTCAAAAAAATACATCGCGGAGACGATGTAAAGGATATGTTTTTTTACTACGTCTATGAGAAGGGACTGACTGCTGGAAAAGCGGCAAGTGTTATGAACGTCCCTCGTAGAACGGGTTACAATTGGCTTAAAGACGATCAGGATGAAGTTGTGGGTAGACTCGAGGGAAAAAATGATGATAGCAGAGACGAAGAATTGACTGAGAGACGAGGTAGAAAGGCAATATTAAACGAAGATCACAAAAAGCATCTTGAGGAAACGTTTGGTGAGAACCCTTCAGCAACGGTCGATCAAGCCATAGATAGTCTGACTAGTCATTTTGAGGGTCTGAAAGTTGGTAAAAAAACCGTTCATAACTTCATGGTTAATGAATGCGCGTTGTCCTTTAAAAAAGCTTATTTTTACCCTGCTGAAAGAAATTCGATCGAGAAAATCCAACAAAGATTCGAGTGGGTAAGCAACTGGTCAAAAGCAGATTTGGACTACCAAAGCAACTGTATTTTCATTGATGAAGCGGCTTTCAATATCAATCTCAAGAGGACAATGGCTTGGTCAAGAAAAGGGGAGAGAGCCATAGTTGAGACACCTGTAACGAGGGCACAAACGACAACCATTTTGGGTGCCATATCACCTCTCGGTATAATCAATGTGAAAGTAAGAAGACCGTACCAGTCTGCTTCAAAAAAGCGAAAGTTGCATGGAGCATCATCTAAAGCCTCCGGGTCTTCTGCAATCAAGACAGTAGGCACCGTTACTAGTCATTATTTTAATTTCATCGCCAGTACCCTTGATGTGTTAGACAAACACGATCAATTTAAAGGCTTCTACATTGTCATGGACAATGTTCCCATCCACAAAAACCTTGATATTCAAAGATACATAATCAATCGCGGCTACAGGTGCGTTTATCTCCCACCCTATTCACCTGAATTGAATCCAATCGAGCAGTTTTGGTCAGTGGTTAAAAGTAAACTGAAAAAAGAAAAACTCTTGGATAAGGAAACGCTTACTTCAAGAATAACCGACGCTTGCAACAGTGTTCTTTTCAGTGATTTACAGGGCTTTTGCCGATATTCTGAATTAAAATGGCAAGTATGCTTTGATAAACTTCCACTTTGAATATGGCACACTTTGTGCCAAAAATTTTGTGCTATCAATAAAAGAATTATGTGCCAAACTAATAAAAATTTCTGAGCCAATCAAAAAAATTAATGTGTGCCAAATCGAAAAAAAAAAGTGTGCCATAATTTCCGGTGTGTGTGCCATTTATTTTTACAAAAGGTGTATATGAAAATATGTAAAAATATTTGGTTAGGTGATAAAAATCGCATATAAGCGCTGATAGGCTACGATAAAGAGCCCAAATTAAAGCCTATCTTATGCTTCATTAAAAAGGGCATGTTCATCGCTATCTGATCATAACTCGATTTGCAGCACCGGGCGATATGTCTTGTAGTAAAAGTTAGTACAAAAAAATCTTCTGTTGGTGTTGTGATAAGAGGTAATAATAATGTATTTTTTTTTGGACTTGGCTGATGAAACGCACACAGTCAAGGCTATCTTATAAGCACCTTAGTTAGGACTACATAACGTAAATATGTAAAGTCATCAACAGAAGAAAACACATACACAACAAAGCAGCAAGACAGATGTTTTATTAGACTTGACTAATACCTGTTGGCACAAATAGGTCATCTGAAAATGATTATTGATCTGCATAATTATTTTGTAAGCCAAACTCATTTACTCTACTCTGCGTTTTTGTAATATTATTGAATGAATATCCAAAATTAGCTTCAGTCTAAACAGATTGCTGCTTTCCTTCTGCATGTTGAAAATGAGGCCATCCTACAACGTCAGAAAGACTGCCTCATCATATAATAATCTTTGGTACAGCAAGCTCTATTTTTTTGCATTAATATCCTATTTACAAAAAAAAGGCATATTTAAAGGAAAATGCTCTCAAGAAAATACGCATGCTACCTCTTGTTATATAAGCTTAATACTGTCAATCATGGGCTTCTAGATTTGACATACATTTATCTTGGTAGCGATGGCTCGTGACGTTATGTGCAGCGGCAGTCAAAGACACACTTGGCAAAACTTTAAAAAGAAAGCTTTTAGGATTGACTTTTCAATACACTTTAACATGGCATACGCATATAATCAGGCACCTCAAGGAAACATGTCTTTTCAAGGTGTGTCTTACGACACATTATCAGCGCCCCCAACTCGTACATTATGGTTAGTCGTCAGAGGATATCGCGACGTTGTCTCGATTGATTTTAACGTAATATTTCATGTGTGGATAGGATGGGAGAGCTAGAACAGTGGATGGATGAAAACTATTTACGGCAGTTATGGTGGAGCTACGGAGAGGAAATAACTTGTCGTATCAGTATTGATAAATACGGAAGCACTTACGCATTCATTGATTTTCAATCACATGAAGGAGCAGGTAAACTTTTACAAACACTGAATGGAACACAAATACCAAATACAAACAGCTACTTCAAGTTGAATTGGTCAAACAGAGATGGAAATGGAGTGCCAATTGTTAACAAGTAAGAGAGAATATGCGGGATGATTATGGATATCTGTTGACATTTTATCCCAAGTGCTGTTGGAGGAGGAGCGATTGGAGGAGCAGGGTTCAATATGAATGGTGATTTCAGTATATTTGTGGGCGATTTGGGACCAGATGTAGATGATAATGTTTTGCTCGCAGCTTTTCAAAGTAGATATGCATCCATATGCTCAGCAAAAGTGATGATGGATCCAGTTACCGGCTACACTCGAGGGTTTGGATTTGTTCGGTTCTTTGATGAGACAGAGCAGCAACGGGCACTTGAGGAAATGCAAGGTGTTTATGTGGGCTCCAGACCGATCCGCGTATCTGTTGCAAGAGCAAGGGCTAAATTCGATGTTGGACTTGGTCCTCATACACCTGAATCAGAAATTTCCACGGTATTTGTGGGAGGGTTAAATAATACAATCACAGAAGAGGAATTGAGAGCCTACTTTGGCACTTGTGGCAACATTATTGCAGTCAAAATAATTCCAAACAAGAACATCGCGTTCATCCAGTATCTACAGAGGAGCTCTGCTGAACAATCCATTGCAGAGCTGAATGGGTCGCACTTAGGGGGTGCTAAATTAAGATTATCATTTGGTAGAACACAGCTGAATGCAGCGCCAACAGCGGGTTACTACCAGCCTCCGATTCCTGTAGGATACATGAATCAACCCTACCAAGCTATGGCTCCCCCTCCCGCGCCTGTAATAATACCTCCACCTGAATTGATTGATCCAAAGAAACCATTTCAAGTGGAAATTGAAAACGACAAGTTTATGGCTTTTGAAGAGTCCAAATACGCCAATTGGATTTCAAGCTTGTCTTCTAGTGAAACCTCCAAAACACTATAGCATACAGATAAATAAACGCTTTTTTTGTTGTTGTGCTTTTTTCACCTCCCTTGGTTTCTTTTTTTTTTTTTTTTTTTTTTGTTGCGAGAAAAAAGTTACCTCTACCCTTTTTAATTCATTACGAAAATGAGCTTCAGCAGTAAGTCATAGAACGCTTCAAGGATCTCGGCCATGACTAACCCAAGTCGTGCCATGCTCTGTATAGGAATCAATCTCAACAGCATATCAAGAAGCAAGAACGGCAATGCAAATGCAAACAACCAGAATCGAGAACTCTCAAGAACCATTCGTGTTTCCAACTTGCATCGTTTAACAGTTCCTTCAACATTGATGCAATATTTTGATAGATTTGAGGTTGTCAAGGATGTTACATTGGAGGAAGATGAAAATGATAATCTGACAGGAACGGCAATAGTTGCATTTCAGTAAGAAATCAACGGATTAGAATTATAAGCTACTAGTCGACTAATCTGCTGTGTAGGAAACCACCTGCTAACCGTAGCGAGCTCTCTAATGCATCACATAGAATTGATGGCAAATCAGTGCACGTCGAGTTTATTAGAAATATGTCGATAGAGCATAATTTTGTATGGGAGACGGCCATGCTGTTTCCCCGCTCGTTTTCGATGGGCTTTATGAAATCCCCAAAGGTGTTTGTTGAGGGGTGGTTAAGCACTGAAAGAGACTTGAAGTTTGAATTTAACTACACACTGCGAAGAGTCAGTATCTTCTTCACGCATCTTGGCGAAGAATACAAGGTGGAATACAAGTTCAAAGACGTCGACGGTGAAATGTACGCCGAAAAAGGTAATAACGTAACCATCTTTACCATTCCACTGCGACATCCTGGTGTATTTTGGAAGAGAAACCAGGAAGTGCTTTCAGAAACGAAAAACTCGTCAAAGAGAGGAAAGCAGTGGGAGCGTGTTACCCTGATTCCCTTGGATAAAGACTCAGACATCACCACTCAACAGAAAACGCCATTCTTGCCTGTCCCTCATCCCAATGCTCTGGACCTCGGCAACTGGCTTACCTACCGTTTGGTCTTTCATCCCTCACCGAAACATGCTCAAGAATTCGAACGAAAGCTAAAGGGTGCAGCAGATTTTAACTTGGTGCCTCGTGATTCGGGTTGGAAAAAACCATTCATTGATGTTGTCAAGATTGGAGATTTGCCCAAACCTTTGGATCATAAACAACGATGCGATTTGAACATGCATTTTGATGTCCTGTATATGATTGAATCATGCATATCTTACCATTACTTGAATGAGTTTAATCTAGATGTCAATTTCTACGACATACTCATGTTATTGAAACCTGGGGTTGCCTGTGGCATACTCCAAATAATCAGCAATGCAAAGCAGCGTATATGGAATCCAGAGGAAGAACTGTACAAAATCTTTGAAAGAGTTGGCATGAAGGTGCAGCAACGGAGAAGCGTGCCAGATCATTGTGCTTTGCTGCGGAAAATCATCGTTACCCCTTCACATATATATATCCAAACGCCTTCGGTAGAGACCACCAACAGAGTTATCCGTCATTACAAGGACCAGTCTGAAGGTTTTATTCGAGTGCAGTTCATGGATGAAGGGTTCAATCGCGTCGGTGCCGGCCATAGCAACATGACAAAAGAGTCCATCTATACCCGAATCTTCACCATACTGAGGCGTGGCGTGCAAATTGGTAAAAAGCGATACGAGTTTCTAGCTTTCTCCAGCTCTCAGCTGCGCGAACAAGGCTGCTGGTTCTTTGCTCCAACCAGAGAAACAAATGCTACCGACATTCGTGGTTGGATGGGCGTCTTTTCGCACGAAAAGGTGGTGGCGAAACATGCTGTTCGTATGGGGCAATGCTTTTCGTCCACTCGTCCTGTCTACACTTTGGAGCCTGAAGAAGTTGAATACATTGACGACGTCAAAAGGTTTGGCTACACGTTTTCTGATGGAGTTGGCAAGATATCGCCCTCGTTGGCCAAAGAAGTAGCAATACGTTTAGATTTAAAGATGGAGCCTAGTGCATTTCAGTTTCGTTTGGGCGGCGCAAAGGGTGTTCTTACGATCGATAAGCGCCTGGTAGATACTCAGGTCAAGGTTCAATTGAGGCCGAGTCAGATCAAGTTTGAATCAAAGCATCTGACACTGGAGGTTATTCGGACTTCAACTTACATCCACAGCTATCTGAACCGACAGGCCATCACACTGCTGTCAGCCTTGGGCATCAAAGATCACATCTTTCTTGATCTAATGAATGAAATGCTGCAAGATGTGGATAGACTTTTCTCGAAGCCTGAGGAAGCCATTCGTGTCTTGCAGGGAAACGTCGATGAAGCTGGCACAGCATTGTTCATGGTGCCTCTTATTCAAGCTGGCTTTCTTGAGCGTGGTGACCCTTACATCAAGAATCTGCTCAACTTGTTCAGAGTGAACATCCTTAAAGATCTTAAAAAAAAGGCCAAGATTGTCGTCCCTAAAGGCGCTTTTTTGTTAGGCGTCATGGACGAAACTGGCATACTTGAAGAAGGAGAGATATTCGTGCAGATCAACGATATATCTGCTAACAGGGGTATGAGCAAAGAAATTATTACTGGCGATGTGGTTGTCTTTAGAAACCCTTGCTTTCATCCAGGTGACATTCGCATTGTCAAGGCAGTTGACAGAGAAGAGCTCCATTACCTTGTTGATGTCGTTGTGTTTTCATCAAAAGGCGCAAGAGACATTCCCAGTATGTGCTCTGGTGGCGATTTGGATGGCGATGACTACACGATATATTGGGACCCAAGACTTATTCCATCTAGCAATTATGTTGCCATGGATTATACGCCTGCACCGCCAAAGCTTGTGGATGATGTGAAGATAAAGGACATTCTAAAGTTTTTTGTCAACTACATCAACAATGACAATCTTGGACAGATTGCCAATGCGCATTTGGCAACAGCAGATCAGAGCGCAGTAGGCGCCAGAGACGGCAAATGCATTCGGTTGGCACAACTACATTCAGAGGCTGTTGGTAAGTGAGATGCCTTTGACATCCGTATCTCTTTGTCCTGACACATTCTAGATTTCCCGAAATCTGGAAAACCTGCTTTGTTGACGCAAGATTTGAAGGTTCGAATTTTCCCTGATTTCATGCAAAAGAAAGATCGAGAATCATACCCATCAAAGAAGGTGCTAGGACAAATCTTCCGCTCCATTGACAAGTCAAATTACAAGGACTACAAGTCCACATTGACATCTGAGTCGACGTTTGATATTCGATTGCGTGTTCCGAAAATGGAGCTGTACATTGCCGAAGCAAGAGAGCTTCGAACCACATACAACCACAATCTTGGCGCTCATATGAATCAGTTTGGTGTGCAAACAGAAGCTGAGATATGCTCCGGATATGTTATCAAGTGGCTAAAGAAGGGCAAGTCGAAAACAAAGTTTAAGCAGAGCGATTATACCACAAAGGCTATGAAGGCATTCAAAGCCCTTTGGAAAAGGACGTTTGAGGCAGAGTTCTGGGATGAAGCTAAGCTCATTGACCCTTCCAAGAAACCGTTCATGGAAGCCAAGGCTGCTGCTTGGTACTATGTAACTTACCATCCTAATGAACGCAAAAGAGACATGTCTTTGGAGGGCGGTTTCTTCTCGTTCCCTTGGGTTGTTTCAAAGATTATCTGCGAGATCGCTAAACGCAGCAAAAAGAAACCGGATGAAGTTGACATTGAAGCTTCGCTGCCGTTTTCTGAGGAAGCCATCATGGAAGGGGAAGCTGAGCTAGCCAAGATGAACAACGACCTATGTCCCATCATTGAAGACGGCGATTTGGACGATGATGATGACGAGGATGGCTCTGAGGAGGATGGCGATGATGAGGACGATAGCGGTGACAATAGCGATGATGATGAAGTTGTATTCCATGTGGACGAGGATAGAAAAGTGGTGCCCACTCTACGCAGTAACAATGATAATACTTCTGGAAATCAAGCCTCTATTATTGCAAGCTCGTTCGAGACACGCCAGAATGTTGTAGCGGAGGATGCCTCGGAGGAGGATCTTTTGAGAGCTCTGGGTATTATATAATGACATTAATAAACTACAGAATAGCTGCATTATATATATATAGACTCTTGAGGCATTTGAAATGAATAAATGGCATTTCATTTGTGGATTACAACGCGGTCATGAACGCGCCAAAGCGTTTTTGTTGCGGGTGAAAAAAAATCTGTGCTTTGTTATACCATTTCAACAACATGAAGAGGAATCAGCCAAAAACCAAGCAGGAAAACACACTGTTCAGCTATTTCTCTTCGACAAAACCACCAGCCAAGAAAGAGCCTCTTTCGTCGCTATTAGACAGGACGAGCTCCAGTACTGCAAACACTGCAAACACTGCAAACATTGCAAACATTGCAAACACAGTCAAACAAACAATAGACTTGACAGAGGACGACCAAGTTATGATCATCTCATCCCAAGATGCAGTTATTGATCTGGAGTCAAGCCAGAGCAGCTTCCAAGCAAGTAGCCAAGGCTCGATGAGCAGACTTAATACAGCCGAAATGGTCAACTGCTCAAAATACAACAGAAAAGGCTGGTCTGTCGAAGCAAAGCAGAAGGGGCCACAAAAATCGAGCCAAGACACCCGCTTATCGCAAGAAAAGAAGCCAAACAGCCAGTTTGAACGACTGCAGCTGAACAGGCCTCGAATTACTGCAAAACCGTCGTATGAATGGTTGGGCCCAAACGATGTCAAGCCCTACAGCTCCAATTTCAACCCATTTGTGTCAGCATCAGCCCAACTTAAAGACGAGGCTCCCCACATCTCGTCACAGTTTGAAAGATCTTTCAGTGCCTCATTAGGAAAGCGTAGCTACAGCGATTACGATGGCTCCTCGTCGCCGTCCTATGAGTCAGGATCAACAGGCTGGGGAAACAATACTAACAGCAAAGGCTCAAATAGACGAGTTTTACCAGGTCCAGCAAGGCCCAAGGATACCAACTGGTCTAAATCAAAGGCGAAGCCTGGCTACACAAGACAAGCTCGTGCAAGAGTTTCCTACGACAAACCTGAAGTCTTGAACAGGCCCATAGTGTCCTCGACTGAATATGTTCCTGAACTATCGCAGGAACAGAAACGAGTTTTTAACTTGGTTGTCCGGGAGAGAAAGAGTCTGTTCTTTACTGGCTCAGCTGGCACAGGTAAATCGGTCCTGCTGCGTGCCATCATTGACAAGTTGAGATCAGAGTATGGAAGTAGGGTGGCAGTGACAGCATCCACAGGTATTGCTGCCTGCAACATCAACGGGTGCACATTACATAGGTAAACATGAATTTATTTTGCAAACGTGCAATCGAGTAACAAAAAAACGGACGATTTAGCTTTGGCGGTATTGGGTTAGGCAGTGAAAAGGCAGATGAATTAGCAGCAAAGGTCGAATACAGCAGAAAAGCCAGTGAACGATGGAGAGAAACTCAAGTTCTTATTATCGATGAAAGTAAGTCTCTGTAGCAGTGATCGCTAAATATTGCGTTGTTCACGAATAGCCTAGTTTCCATGGTTGACGCTGATCTATTTGATAAAATGGACATCATTGCAAGGCGCGTTAGACATTCAGATTTGCCTTTTGGCGGGATGCAGATAGTTGTTACTGGAGACTTCTTCCAGCTGCCTCCTGTCAATAAAGACCGACCATCGAAGTTTGCGTTTGAAGCAGAGTCATGGCGCACGACAATCACTCATACATTTCTTCTCACTCAGGTATTCAGACAAAAGGACGGAAGTGAGTATTTGCCGCTCTTCATACCTGTATTGCTAGACTAAACCCTGGATGATGATAATAGCCTTTGTGAGAATACTGAATGAAATGAGGCTGGGTCTGTTGTCAGCCGAAGCCGTACGAATCTTTAAATCGTTGTCTCGAATCCCTGTTGTCGACGGCGAATTTGAGCCTACTGAATTGTAAGCTGACCATGCATTGCAAACGGCATTTACTAAGCCCTGTCTTGCTTCTAGATACCCTCTTAGACACGAAGTAGACGGCTCCAACAAAAGAAGGCTGACCGAACTGCGGGGCGATGAAATTGAATTCAAAGCGATTGATGAGGGCGATCCGCGCAAAATGCAGCAATGCATTGCGCCGGCCGTACTTCAATTGAAGCTGCATGCACAGGTTATGCTCCTCAAAAACCTCGACGCAGAACTTGTCAATGGCTCAATTGGCGTTATTGTTGGTTTTGTTGGCAGGGGCGAATACAAAAACAAGGATGTCTGCGAAAAATTACGTACGCCACAGCGCAAAAGAGATCGACATTCACTATTTGCAGACAGGGATGTAGACCCGGACATTGACATGAGTGTACCATGGCCAGTTGTCAAATTTGCAAATGGAAAAGAGCTTGTTGTAGAACGGGAATCGTGGTCAGCTGCTCTACCAGGTAAAATAACGTAATTTTAATGTATGCATTTTACAACGTCTAATGATTTGCGGGGTGCCTGATTATTGCAGGCGGCTTAGATCCATCAAGGCGATCCCAATTACCATTGATGCTGGCTTGGGCAATCTCGATTCACAAAAGCCAAGGCCAAACATTGGATTGCGTGCGAGTTGATCTTGCAAAAGTATTTGAAAAAGGCCAAGCCTACGTAGCTTTATCGCGTGCAACTAGTTTAGAAAGACTTCAAATCCTAAACTTTGATCCTGTCAAAGTGATGGCACATCCTACCGTCTCCACTTTCTACAAAACATTGCAAACAATCAATTAACGAATCTGCATACATTGAACTCCTCTTTTATCGGTACTCTAACCTTATCAATAAATGTTATGCATCGAGTATAAGAAATCGAGCGTTAGCACATACATGGATTAAAAACCCAAGCAAATGGCCCCAATTCAGCAATATCCGTTTTATTTGGGTATGGCAATTGGGATAGTTAGGACGCTCCTTGACTTTTATTGGATAGTCATGGAAACAGGCCACCCAAAACCAGGTAATTGTGAAATTCTTCTCCTGAAGCGTCAGATATTCCCAACTTGACCTTGTTAATTTAGGGTTACTTGGCAGCTACGATACTATATTATCCAAGGCTTTTACTTGTTCTCTCCATCTCACGCTAGCTATTTATTCTCATTTAAAGAGCATGTAAACAAAACAGCTAAAGCACAAATCCACTCACTATAAAAGGAAAATACAAATTCGAGATAAAATTGTTTCTGCATTGAATACTACCAATCATTTATAGACACAGACTCAATTGGTACGGCTTGGCAGTAGCACTGTCTTTGTTTCACTGCTTTCTCCCTCAAGCCGTTAGAATGCATTTGTGTGAAACGTGTGGATTGCAAGGTGGTATATTCATCTGCATAGTAATTGTATTAAACGTCTGGGGCACCCATCACATGGTAAGCAAATCACTGACAAAAACTCTAATTACATTTCCAGAATTGTTTTATTAGTCTTAATCTGTCTACATTTTTATGTGATTTATAGAGGGAATCATAAACATACAAATATCAGTTACCACGCAGATGCAAGGTCTATTCAGCTGCTATGCAGAAATGCCGTTCTAGATAGCGATTAGCTTTTCTTGTAAGCCAAGACTCTCAGTCGGATCGTTCCGTTTAGTCTCTGAGTGTGTTTATCTGCACTGAGAGAAACAAAAAACAAGTGATCTTCTGTTCAGTGGCTGTGCAGGCATCAGTCGATTTTTTTTTTTTTTCATGTAAATGTAATTTGAGGCGTTCTTGTGATGGTTTAGGTACGATGAAAAGTCGTACGATTATTAGAATTGCATTCCTCTTTTAACTGATTGATTTTGTTTATTCAAGCGAAAGTGGGAGCGAATCAAACTATTTTAGAAACAAGTTTAACAGTTACACATGCCATCTTTGTAAATATCTCTTTTTTTGGGAACCAATGGGAGATGCATTTAAATAAGGCAAAAACCCAACTTTGGCTCTAGAAGAGAAACCTGTGGCTGATAAGTTTTCACTACAACTGGCAATTTTTCAGCTTAACATCGGCTGCGTCTATTTCTGGAAGCATCTTTTTTATAATATACGCTGGTACATGTACTTGCACCCATTCGATCGATCGATACATTCACTGCTCCACTCTTGGTTTTTTTCCTCACATCTTTATCAATCAAATGTATTTGCATCGTTGTAGCATTTAATGATATTTGAGCGGTTCAATCGATATTTGTTTTTCTTTTCACTGAATTGTTGTATCGATCGAGCTTGGCAAACTATGTGTGTTACAAAATAAGAAGAACATATTATTTCTGGAAAGAGAGTGGTTGTCTAACAACTAGGAAGATGGGGCCATTGGATTTTCTGATCCGGAAATGAAAAATGGGAAAGATAAACAATGATCCAGGATTCAAGCAACGTGGGCTAATGCGACGTTATACTTGTAATTCTGCTGCATCTCAATAGGTGGTAAAAAAAAATGCAAGATATCCGATGCCGTTGGTTTATCTGTGATTCAATGTGCAAAACAGGCAATAAAAATTGAGTTTTCCTCAGGTAAATTGCCTGGGCCGTTCCATTGTCAAACCAAACCACACAACACAGCATACATATATATGCGTATACATACAGACAAATGGTTGCAAGGAAGATCTCTACTTCAGAAATTTATATATAAATGTAATGAAAATTTTCTCTTTTTGTTTCCTTCCTTCTTTTTTTTTCTTTTTTCTTTTTTTTTTTTATTCTTTTTTAATTTCTCTAAATGAGCCGACAACACCGCAAAAAGAAAACAGTAGAATATCATTTTGTCAATGTGAATGATCCCGATAGGTATAAGAAAATGAAGGTTGCCAGAGCCTGCGACTTTTGTCGAAAGCGTAAATCGAAGTAAATGAAAAGAATATTCTTTTTTTTAGATGGAAGCTTTTTCAATTAAACTATTTATTTTTATTTTATTATTTCAGATGTGACATTGGCATTCCAGGTTCAGGCACCTGTTCCAATTGTAAAAAATCAAACACTATTTGCATCTTTTCGCCTGTGTCTTCTACTGTGAATACCAACACCACTACTCCAAGAAAAGAAAGACCCTATTTTCTGACATCTGATTCATCATCATCATACAGTGGTCAATCATACCCATCAAGCATAAACAAGAAAAGCATGTCAAATGTACTGTATCAAGCTCAGAATCCCTTCCTTTCAATGGATCAGAAAGGCCACTGCGGTTATGAAAAGAATGATGCTGCAGTTCACAATAATGCCGAGCTTGCTTCTCCTACAATTTATAAATTACCACCTTGTACAAAGCAAATGGAGCAGGAGCTATTCGACATATACTTTTGTTATGTGCATCCGTTTTTCCCGATTCTTGATCGTTATTATATCTTGCAGGCTCTAAAGTACGATGCAGAATCGATACCAACCTCACTGAAATTAGCTGTCATGGCAGTTTCCCTGCATTTCGCGCACCAACAGCAAGATGCGGATCTTATGGCAGCAGCATACTATCAACACGCATCAATGCAGTTAGATCACACTCCTAGCCTTGCTTCTCTCCAGACTTTATTCTTACTTTACAAATTTCAAGAATCAATTACAGCAGTTGGCTCATCGCTCTCAGCTGCAGCTGTCGATTACCTCAAGGAAATTCAAACAATGATTAGTCAATTACAACAGCAAGCTGAAAATGATAGTGGCCGGGTCGTGTGGTCAACTCAAGACGAATTTGTATGTCGTGCTGGTTGGATATTGTTTATAACAATTGCTTTAAATAGCACGGCTGATGATAGATGGAAAAATATACTTGATTGCAAGGACATGCAACGTTCAAAACTGCCTGCCTTAACTGAAACAGAGCACTATGATACTGGTGAACTGAATACGTTTTGCAACTTTATGCATCTGATCAAAATTACTTTGCTGTATTCGCAAACTTTATCACTGATATCTGATCAAAGCTCTCTATTCGTGAATGCTGATTACCCAGAATTTGCAAAGCTTGCTCAAGCATTAGAGGTCTGGCGATCAAGTCTACCTAATCGAATTGCACTTGCTCTCTTCGCTGATCCACCCATCCTCTATTCTGCTCAGAACCATGATGTTGCCAATATTGCCTATGATAGCTCCAAGAGCGGTTCTTTTATCTCTTATATATGTCTGATTCATGATATATTGGATTTGATCATCAGTATCCACCATTTATCCACATCAGAAGTCGCTATCAATCCCCAGGATTCCGAAATTTTCAAGAAGGCTTCTCAAGTATGTTATCGGGCCCATAGTTTCACTGCCGGTGACATGCAGACACCTCATTTCTCGAGATTAGCCTCAATTCAAGGCGGCCGCATTGTATCTTTTGGACTTACTCTGGCATTGCAAGCTCAATCTCATATGCATCAACAGAATGAAGATATATCCTTGGCGGATGCCAAGACGTATTACTCTAGTTGCTCGCTCGCATTCCAAGTATTTGATGATATGTTGCTCTCACCTCGATTGTATTTGGCTATCCAAACATTACGAGTTCAACTGGATGCGAAAGAACAGCTGGTTTTAGCGGATCAGCAACAACACGAGCACTCTCCCATAAACAGCAGCAAAAGCAGCAGTACCCATTCAACACCGGGTACTCTACAACATCATCAAAACGAGTATGGATTTTGCAGCTCTGCAACTCCTACCACAGCTACCACTCGTAACAATTCGAATACATACTATTACTCCAATATGAGTGATCAATATGCTACAAACCAACAACCACAGTACCAACACCAACACCAACACCATCAGAATCTCCACCAACAGCCTCAGCCTCAACAGACACAAGAGCAACAATGGCAAAATTACAATAGGAACAACTATAATACAAGCAATGTCAGGTTCAGCCATGCCGCTCAAGGACAACCTGACAACTACTACGCTTCACAAGACGGTGACTATAGCCGGAATAGTATCCCCATCACACCTACCTTCGAAAGAGATTTTGGTATGTCTACAAGTCCTACTATTGATCCACTAACGCCTCCTCCGGTGACTGATACTGATTCTTATTTTGCTTTGCAGCAGCAAGTAATTCCACACCATCAACTGCAACATCAACATCTTCAACTGCTGCAGCAGCAATATTCTAGCTTTGATGCCGCCATTGCTATTGCTTCAAATTTTTCTGACAACTGCTTTAACCTGACAGTTCAAAGCTCTAAATGCTATAATCACAATTAGTTTCCCATTATTATATTTATATATATCTATGTACATGAATCTCTCTTTTTTATTTCTTCCCCTTGTCAATAACATGTTTATAACCCTTCCCTTTCTTTCATTTCATCATTATATACATAGAAAAACTTCATATTATTTCAATGTACATTACATGCCCCCTTTTATTATTTGTGGTTTTTTTTTTAAATCACATACAATATGTACACTATTTCATAAATCATGATTTTTATGAACAATAAATACAAAAATATGCATTTTATTACAACAGATCGAGCAGTTTTCATAGAAATAACGAGATATTACTTTTTGGGTAAAATACTGTATACTATCAGGATGATTCAATAGTTAAAAATGCTACATATAGGATACATAGTGTAGGATATAGTTTCCGTTTCAATTATATTATGTTCTAATTCACTGCCAAATCTCCTTGATAGAACCGAGTGTGTCTAAATACTACTTTTTTTTTCTTTTGAGCAACAAAAGAAAGCATCACAAGTTGAATGCTAAACAGTATTTGAGAGAATTACCAGTTTGTGCATCCAGACAAGAAACGCTTCTAATGTCAAGACTGGCAAACTCTACGCTTTTGATTGCAGATATCACAGTCTTTTCGACCGACTCAAGTGCTCAAACCCACTTTAAATAGTTTCCCAAAGTAAAATGTTACTCTGTGATGCATTTTCATGGAATAAACTGTTGAAAAAAAAACCCCCCGTTTCCGATCAATTTGCTTCATGATTTTGATTGATTTAAAACTGATCAAAAGACCGTGCGGCAAGCGTCTGTTATTAAACTAATATGGGGAAACTCATTTCGCAATGACCAAGCATGTTTGGTGTGATTTACTATATTATAAATTGTATTTTCAGGAAAGCAAGTATTATAATGAGTATATATTCTGTCAAAATATGCAAGGGTATTTACTTGTATTTATTAAAAAAAATAAATAAAAAGAAAGAAAGATTGACTATAAGAGAATGATAAAGATATGTATTTAATGAAAGAGAATGTAGTACTCTTTTAAAAGAATGTGATAATTTAAGAAGACCAACGATCCCTTATAGACGAAGTCCATTCAGGAGCACCTTCAAAACCATTTCTACCATGTTGATAATCGGCAAAAGCTTGATAAATTTCAGTTGTCGTGTTCATGACAAATGGACCATGCTGAACGATAGGTTCGTTGATAGGTTCGCCAGCAATGACAACAAAATGGCAATCATCCGAGGTGGATTCGACAGGAATATAATCACCTTCGTTAGCGCTCAAAACTAAGGTATGGTGTGCCTCTGAACTATGTTTAGTACCGCCAAAGATAGCAGAACCAGCAATAGTATAGATAAAACCAGCGTAATTCTTGGGAATGACTTGCTCGATCTTCTTACCCTTCTTCAATTTAATATCGATAAACATAGTAGGAGTTCTTGTCATGACAGGGCTCTTGACGCCGTAAGATTCACCAGCAATGACCTTGATAGTGACACCCTCCTCTGGGGTAACTTGGACTACCTGCTCCTTGGGAAACTCTTGATAATTAGGCTCAGCTAACTTATTCTTGCTAGATAGATTGACCCAAAGTTGAAGACCATGTGCTCTACTATTGCTTGCAGGGATTTCAGCATGAACAATGCCCTTGGCTGCAGACATCCATTGAAGATCACCGGGACCGATTTTGCCCTTATGGCCTTTAAAGTCTTCGTGCAAGAACTCGCCCTCCAGCATGTAAGTTACTGTTTCAAATCCACGATGAGGATGGTCAGGGAAGCCACCTGGAGCACGTACATCGAACTCATCAAGCATGAGAAATGGATCCAAATTACGGAGAGCGTGGCTGCCAATGGAGCGGTAAACTTTGGCACCAACGCCATCCATTTGTTCTCTTGAAAGAACAGACTTGGTAATGTTTCTAGCGATTCTTGAGATTGGGGCAGACATGTTTGTTATTGTTATTGTTGTAATAATTGAAAAATGAAGAAAAAAAACCAAAAGTCAAAAATCAATTCTTTTTATAGTAAATTGCAAATGCAGGTCCCCTCCAGCAATGACAGAGCATTTGTAATGTATTATCAATAATTTACAAGCCCAGATTAGTAATAATATACGGATTCTCGCCTTTTTATTAGGTCACCGAGTACATAAGCAAGTCGATGGATTATACATGTTTTACAAATCTGACTTAGCCCTTGATTTTATATTTTCCATACTACGAAATCGTGTTCGAGTTAATTCAAGAATATTCCAGTGACATATGGCCATACAGAACTTACAGATTTCTTTGGATCAAACACTTCCCAACGGCTAGCAGGGAAAATGTGTTTGTTCCGTTCATACCAAGCTCTTTCAACCACTTTACCGGCATGAGACTGATACAATGCGATTAATAAATGCTTTTTTTTTTTAAGAAAAAAAAAATAAGAGAAATACTCTACCTCATCCTTTTCGATAGTTGCATCATTGACAAATCGAATATCTTCATGTACGTCAAAATTAAACAAAGGCCCTGATTTCCCTCTAGCTTTGTTGATAATAAAATCATAAAATGTGAAGTGCTATGTTAAACAAGGTTAGCTGAAAAGAAGTATCCTTATAGCAGCAACTTACGTGTGGAATGATCAGATCTTCTTTAACGTACAAGAGATTGTCTGTATTTACACCACGTAATTGAGAAAATTGCTGGCGACAAGCGTCCAGGAACTGTTGAATGGAATCACCCTTTTTACACTAGAAAACTAAAATGTCAACCCTTGCGTTCAATTCCTAAGCTGATCCTACTTACAGTAACCACTTTACGATGGCCACTGCCGTCCCAGAATGAATATGTAATGTTGATTTTCTCGTCTATATTATTAACAGTGTCGGTAACTTTCTGAGGCGGCAAGTACTTTATGCTACTCACTTTTGATCTCTTCTTGCTTCGTGATCCATTCTTTTCTCAGTTCCTCTCGCTCAGTACGCTCTTGCTCTTCTCTTTCTCTATCTGGCAGGAAGCTCGTGTCGATTGTAGGATCTTTCAGCATCCTTCTTTTTTTGACCACCATGTCTTTGTTCGTCTTTTCATTTTCCAATGCTCGTTTGCTGTCTTGCTCGTGCATCCGCTCTTCTTCCTCCTCATCATCGCCTGCAAATGATAATTTCAAAAGTTGCTTCTTCATTTTCTTTTTTCTCTTCTCATCACTGCATTATTGGCATTTAGATTTAGATTAAATAAATTTTGTGTCGTTGGGCTTGTATGCATGTATACCTCAATGGCGCTGTTTTAGCTGCTTCTCGCTTCTGCTGCTCTTCCAAGTTCTCTCTAATTTTTCTATAGTCTTTGAGTTCTGTTAAACCAATTGTACTGCTTTTCAATTGAGATTCGATATCTGCTTTGGTTGTTACAAATTTGTCTGAACCCACGCGAACTTCACTCATCTATTCTTGTTCTAGTTGGCTTTTTTTTTTTTTTTTCTTTTTTTCTTGTCATCTGTTTATCAGCGCTTTGAAATTACCTTTGCGTTCTTTTGACGCTCTTTTTCTGACTCTTCGTATATTTTTTGCCTCTGCTTTTCGAGCATAGATTGACGAAGACCTTCTGCTTTAGAATCCATTTCTTTTTTTTATGGAAAAATTTTTATTTGGCAAAGGAATAAACATAGTTTACTGACCCTCCTTCATTCAGTCAATCTCCATTTTTAAAAGCCAGAATGACCTACATCCTGCCACTAATGATGGTCATCCTTCATAGTCTATCGTAGCTATTCTTGTCGTTTGATTCGATATACTGGCCATTTGAAATCCGGTTTAGCTTGGCCTACTGAACACAAAACCTGGCGGAACGTTTGAAATCATTTGCTAAAACCGACAATTTGATTATAATCACCAAAGAGATATGATGGTGCATCCTACGTTGTCGATTAAATGTAATAAGATTTTGGCAATAGACAAGTAATGGCACAATATATCATCTTGTATGTTTGCGATAAATTGCTTGGCAATCAAGTCCTTTCTGGGGCATCAAAACACAGAAAGGCATCCTAGCAATAAAACATATCAAGTATGAGCACATCACCAAAAAAAAAAAGTGTGCTTTGTATTACGATTTACTCGACTTTCTTCATTCAGAGCAATTAAGTTGTTCTTTTTCTCAGAATACAAACACACCTTTTGTCTGTTATTTGAGACCCAGTTTGGTAAAAATATTTTTTAATCATCAAACCTCAAGCCATTACACACTCTTTTTCATTTTGCTCTGTTTATTTGCTCGAGGAAAACTAAATGGGAAGCTGCGCATATTGTATCCAAGATGCAGTTGATTCCAACGAGAAATGGATCGCATGCGACGCGTGTCAAGAATGGTACCACTGGCATTGTCTTGAGTTAACAGATGTCGACCAAATAGAAACCTATCACTGTCCAAAATGCGTATCCAAGCATGGCCCCACTACCTGTAAGTTTTATCTAGAAAAGGCCATGGAAAAAAATCTCCTTGATCTTAATTATCCGATATTGTAGACAAACCACAGCAACAAAGGAAATCAAGTAGAGGCCAGGCACGACTCAACTATGCAGATTTGAATGAAGGCAATGCAGCGGGAGATGAAAGAATATGGGGTAAATTACTTGCTGTCAAATCGTTCAAAAGAGATAAATTCAAGCGATATCAGGCAAAGCAAGTCAATATGGATTTATTACGGAAAACTGGATTAAGGGAGCCTTTTATCGTTGAGAAGAATGAGCCAGAGTTGGACATGGCAATGCCTAGAAATGACATTACCGTCTACGATATTGCGAGATTAGTTGGTGGAGATGACCATCCTGTGGAGGTCATTGATGTTGCTTCACAATCAGAAAGTCCAGGCTGGACCATGGGACGTTGGGCAGAGTATTTCCACAGTGAAAACAGAGACAGAATTCGTAATGTGATCAGTTTGGAAATCAGCGGCTCTGATTTAGCAGATATGGTCACTCGCCCCAAGATTGTGAGAGACATGGACTGGATCGACCTAATGTGGCCAACTGATAAACACCCCGAAGAATTCCCAAAAGTGCAGTTGTATTGTTTAATGGGTACTAAGGACTCTTATACTGATTTGTAAGTATGCGCTTTACTTTTCTTTCTATGGACAGAAACTGATCGTATTTTAGCCACATTGATTTCGGTGGAAGTTCTGTAAGTTGCCAATGCAGTGATTTACAAATAGAGAGATTGAGCAAGAAAACACTAATACAATATTACAGGTGTTTTATCATATCCTCAGTGGGGCTAAAACCTTTTATTTTATTGAACCAACTGCCAAAAACTTGAAAAAATATCAAAAATGGTCGTCCTCGCCAGAACAATCAACCACATTTTTGGGCGATGAGGTCAAAGAATGCTTCCAGGTTAAACTTGTGGCTGGGAATACTATGTAGGATTGATAGTCGAGTGAGCTGAATAGGTGTTAAACTAACATCTGTTGATAGGATCATTCCAGCTGGATGGATTCATGCAGTATACACGCCCCAAGATGCAATTGTTGTCGGCGGAAATTTTCTGCAGTCGTTCAATATTGGTACGCAACTCACAGTCTACGCCATCGAACAAGTGACAGATGTGCCGCTAAAGTTTCGATTTCCCTACTACAAACGATTGAATTGGTATGCATTGGCCAAGTTTGACACTTGGCTTCAACAGGAAGAAATAGCAAACAAATTATCGTATTTTGAATTGGAAAGTATGGCATTGCTGGCCTCATTCTTACACAAAGACATCAAACAAAACGAATTCGGCGTGGTGATAGCAGAGGAGGGACAGTTTTCGAATGCTGATAAAAAGCAGCTGGATATTCCAGAATCTATTATCGATCCGGTTGGTTTATCGAAACGTGTTTTGGATCTAGTAAAAAAAACCATTCAAAGCAAAAGTAGATTAGAAAAGGAGGAAGAGGAAAAAACACAGCCACTCAAAAAGATTGTGATTCGAATGAAAACACCTACTCCAAACCCTACCAAGAAGCAGGAGGAGAAAGAGGATGAAGATGTATATCTGCATGAGGAAGAAGAGGAGGAATATGAAGAAGATTACAAAATAGACGCTGATGACGACGAATTTGATATAGATGATGATGATTATGATGATGAAGATGCAATACCCGTAGTTGAGAATAATAACAGCAGTAATAAAATTAGAAAATCAGTAAATCGTAAACTCAAGAAAAACCTAGAACTTGAAGCCAAAAAACCACAAGAACATAATGACAGTAGTAGCAGTGATGATGATAGTATGGGCACATCTAAATCCAAATCTATGGGCAGCGTCTCTGATTTGTTTTCTAACCGTAAAAGATCTATCTCAAATAGCTCTAATTCACAAAAATCAACTAAACAACGCATATTAGACCGTATGAGTAAACGCTATTGATCATTTACAAAACTGAATAAACCAAATTTATTGATCGTCTAACTAGACAAAATCGTTTTGAAGGATAAGCTTAATCATGTTGGCTGACATAGATGTGCTGGTTTCGTTTTGGTTGGTATAAAATGCTAATGCTGCTTCCAGATGCTCTTTTGCGCTCAATTTTGGGTTGATTTGTTGCGGTGATGGCGCTGGTAGCGGCGGGCTTGCTTCAATATCACTAGAGTTACTGCTGATGCTCATGTTTGTTTGTTGCTCTTCTTGCTGGGTATTTACATCGGTTGATTCGTCGAGTTTGTTGTCAAGATTTGGCTCATCAAGATTATCTGTATAATCCATTGTATTTTGATCTGGAATAACCTCCAGTTCCTCTTTCTCTTCTTCGGATACTGCAGTAGATGTGACAGATATTTGGTCCCTTTCGGCTGTTGAGGCATTTGATTCTGCGATCGAATTTGTTGTTTGCTCAGGACCCCATTCATCCTTCCTTGTTGTGGTATTACTCCTGTAAGCTACTAGAGAGTTTGGGTTGGGATCTGGTGTTGGGGTATTCAAATGTGCCATCGATGGCTCCACAGAGAAAACGGATGTAAAATTATTTATTGCATTCTTGTGTTGGTTTTCACTTGACATTGATTCAGGAATAACAGAATCTGCATCTGGTTTTGCGTTCCTGTCTTCTAATTTCGCTAATTTGGGAGTCAAATATCTTTGCTTGAAGTTGGCTACCCAGGAGCTCGATGCTTTGAAATCTTCAGAGGCAGATGAGCCTTCGAAGGAAAAATTTTGAGCGTATTGACGTGCCTGACGTCGAAGCATTTGATCTGTGATACCGGCTAAATTTTGCTGTTCTTTTTCTAACCACAATACCAACGCATTTTCTACTAGAGGGTATCTTGAACTTCGCTGGCGGAATCGTTTTGCTATAGCAGTGTCAGTGGCAATAGAGAGCCAACGCTCTTTTGATTTAATTATCTAGATGAATGGTTTGCATATGATATAAATCCAATAAGCATGCGAAGACTTACTTTGGCTACAGTAGTCCGTTTACAGCCATACTTTTTAGCAAGAGCCTCTTGTGTGTACTTTGGATTACTGTTATGGTCCTCACATATCAAGCGCTTTGTTTCAGCAGATAAGCTCGTCCGAGAATTAATCGCAGCTGGACTAGCGTTTGCACTACTTTGTTGCTTTTCTTTGGTTTTTTTAGAACGATTGACTCGAAATACATGAATGTTGCTACTTTGCTTCATAGACAAATATGTGCAATACCGTAATAAAAAGGGAAGAAAAAGGCGTACGATGGCTATTTAAAATGGAACATCCCTCAATAACTTGGCTCACCAAGGTTTACAGTGGGACTATTTTTATGTTTCTTGGTTTTTCAGAGTTCAGTTCTAACCTTAATGTTCAAAATGGATCATTGAAACGTTTTGTGCCTACATTTCTGTCATTATATGTAAAAATCATGTTGTTATATTCGGCAATTGTTACCTTGTCTTTATCCAGTGATCCATATATAGTTCAACATATGATAATTATGAAAATAATTAACGATTAATGACTAGATTGAATGAGTTAATTCAAATAAAAATAAAGTGCCTAACAAGAACAGCTATTTTTGTTGTGAATAACGAACCTCCAGTTTGTTACGTTAGTCAATCTACATCTCATATTTTCCAATGACTTGATAATTAAATCGTTGTAGTTAAGCTGATGTCCTCTTTTAGTTGAGAGCTATGTCTACGAAGGTTTATTTCGGAATAGCATTAGACGTGTGTAAAACATAACCTATGCTTTGCTACCATTCATGCTTAAAAATTCAAACACCAAAGCTGCCCAAGACCATATAATGCAGTATACATTAAAAAATCGTGTTAAAGGAAATATAAACATACGCCAAGACAGATTGAATCGTAGTGATATAAAGACATATCAATTTATTGAAAGATGACTTGACAGAAGATAGATAAAACTTTATTAAACATAGTAAATACGACGACTGTACTCAAACGCTATTTGTAAATTGGTAATACTAATCTATTTGCGTTGCAAGCATATCTTTTAATGGTTTCGAAAGCTTGCTGGAAAACTTTCTATCTGGTATCAAAGTCTTCGAATCATATTATGCTTCTTTCTAAACACATTAAATATATTTTGCTATGATGTCTATTAAGCACATTATAAATACAATGTAATAAGTAATCAAATTCTATATTACAGCACACGTATCTCTATCTCTCAGCTAAAATGTAACGAGTCTTTTCTCAAAAGATTGCAGTAATTCAAAACAACAGATAATTCATTAGCCATAAATGCCAATTCAAACAGAAAGACTTATTCAAAACCTTGATCATTGGCTAGTAAATACAATGACAACAACAATCTCTACCTTACTCCTGCTTTATTTGCAAGGTTCTTAGATGCATCAGCTATTCTTCTCAAATTATATTCACTTCATTACCTAACGCTTTTTGCGGCAATTTTGATTGAGTTGTTTTACGCATCTAAATAAATTCGGTAATTAACCAAAATCTATCAAACTTTGAACATCTCACGTATAATTTTCAAAAAATATTAAAAAAAAAGTTGAGGCTACCAGGGGTCGAACCTGGAATCTCCTGATTCGTAGTCAGACGCCTTATCCATTGGGCCATAGCCCCACAACTTATTACGTTATTTTCAAAAAGTTATAGTATCTAATCAACAAATACAACAAAGAGCAAAATCACGTGATACACACAATGCTGGATAAGAGAGAATATAAAGATAATATTTATAAATTTCATGTTAAATGTATACTAACTGTTAGCTATTTCTAAGTTGCCATGGTTTTTTATTTTGTTATGCCAGTGGTGTCAAAGGGCGCAGGGAAATGCTGTGTAAATGTTATTGTGTGAACAGAAGTAATAAGACTTTTTCTGGATACAAACATGTTTAAAATGCCATCGTTTGATCAACAATGTTAATGAACAGTAACATTCACTGTTGGATACAAAAAAAAAATATAAAACCAAAGCTTCACGAGATACAAAAACTTAAGATACTTTATTTAAGATCGAAATTGTATCTGCTATTTACACCTTTTACAACTACATAAATTTATACTGACTTATTTAGATTACTAATTGACGATACTTATTCCTAGTAACAATCTACTCAACAGTGTACAATGTAATATTGTACAACAAGGGCTTTATATGTCTTTGATCTAACAGTGCCTTAACCTTTATCCTGGTGCTCAGATCTCTGTTTCTGCAGGAATAATCTTCTTGATTTGAAACAAAGACTTAATTCTCCAGTTTACACAAGCGTATCATATCACATCATTGGACAATCTTCAATCTTCAAATTGAAGTATATTGTCATGGTCTCCTATCTGTAATTATGGCAGATCAGTAGTGGTGTTGTCTTTAGCAGAAATTAAGGATCAAGAACTACTAATTCATTATATTGTAGTAGAGAAGTGTAGATAATAGAAGAATGATTATCTGCTAATGAAGTCGAGCTTTGCTCCGTCAGGCGAAACAGGCCCATGACAGCCTGTGCTGAGCACCACAAAGTGGTGCTTCTATTTTAAGGATACAGTGGTCCTGAAGTTGATACTGTACTCACTGATGTAAAAATAAAAAGATATGTGCCGAGACAAGTAACTAAGAGCGAGCTTTTCATTATAAAAAAGTAAAATTGTAAAAGTATTCAACTTTTAATTTGAAGTTTGATAATAATTGTCTATACAATCATAAAATGGTCTTAAATCGTCGTTCTATTAATCCAATCTACGGACTTTCAGTAGTAATACCTTTCTCCATATTTGATTTCAAATCGGATGTGAGTGCTATCAAGTATTAATGAATTTCTGAGATCATAACAGCCAAAAGTTTGAATTTTGTGTGGAATGTTGATCTTCCCTCGGCGTAGGAAGTTATTGTGCTATGTGGAATAACAATAACAACATACCAAAACAGTAATTTGGTATCTATTCCACGCATAACAAGGCAGGCTTTATTCCTTTGAATAATTTCAAATTATGTCTATAATACCATATATAATTAATTGCATTGCGAAATATGTCTGGTCAAATTTTGTATATAGCTTTAAATTGTGAAAAGATTCTCACATTATAGGGCTATATGCGTTGCTTGCAATTCAATATTAATCAGGGTATACGAGAAAAATTATAAAATACAGTTTGTATTGATGGCCACGTTAAACCACGCATTGCGATTAACACAACATTATTTTGTGGGCCGCCTTGGGTGCGCAAATTGAATTCATTTCAACATGACTCCTCTCCTTTTACATTAAACCTTTTCTTCGTTCGACGCACAAACACAAACACACCATGAAATCTGTAGGCGGTACCCTTCGCAGAAAAGGCTTGGGTGGGGCCGAACACTTTATGAAGAAAGACAAGAATAAACAAAGCACCAACGTCTCCTCGATTTTTTCGCCCACAGCTTCGTCTGCTAATGCACCAAAGTCTGGCTCATCCCCTCAAATTCCCAAAATTGCCGCATCATCATCACCATCATCATCAGCGGCAGCATCTAATGCCCCATCAGCGCCAAAAGTTATTAAATCAGCATCATCATCAGCACCCATTACAGTCGATTTACATCGATTTGCAGATGATAATTTGCAGCCTGAAGAGTGTGAGTAGTAATCATTGTAATGCGTAAAGTTGAGGGCTTTTTGTACTTACATCAAACAAAAACATAAAAAAGTTGTACGTAGAACGTTGGGAGATACCAATGAAGAAGGTATCAGAGGTTTTTACAAGTCTTTATTAGACGCCAAACATGTTGTAGGAGGAGACTTGCAAAGAAATGTATATCGAAACTATACAGAATTTGTGTCGATCTCCAAAGAGATTTCCAATTTGGATGCAGACGTGTTAAGTGTTAAAGAGAATTTGAATGAACTCAAGTCAATTTGGGAGAGTTTTTTGGCGGCTACCAATTCCTCTGATATAAGCAAGATGCCAGGTAATGATATATACACATTTAGTAAAAGGAGAGAATAGACAGTGATTAAACCAGGGAAACGCAGGATCTGTCGAATCTATTTTTGCATCCACTGCTCATGGGAGAAAGAAAAGCGATTTAATGACCAGTGATCAGACCAGTATTTACAGAGCGCAGATTATGGCGCTATGGGACAATGTAGAAGGATCACAAAGATTTATACCCCATGCACAAAACAAGCATATTGTTCGAGAATGCGTTAATTTCTATAACATCAACCCCAAGACACTGCAACCAGGACACCCGGTGCATTTGTTCCTACTGAGTGATTGTTTGCTGCTGGCGCGCAGAAGAGGAAATCGACTTGTAGCCGATCAATGCTGGAATATTCAAGATCTCACAATTGTTGATGTGAAAGATTCATCAGGTAAATTACGCAAACCAAGAGAAAAACGCTGTGTTGACCTATTTTTGAAACAAGATCTCACCAATGCATTGAGGATTGTTGTATACCCAGAGACATTCATTTACCGTTCCGAGAGGATCGAGGACAAGCTAGGTCTTTTAAATGCGTATAGACGATTAATGGATGATAACGATGATAGGCAGCTCGATGCACCACAGTCAGGTAAGCTAACAAAACTTACCAGGCAAGATCTTAATTGACTAAACTTTTTATATGCGTAGCTGATACTAGAAAGGTAAAAGCAATCTGTTTCTTGTTTGCGGAATCAAAATTAACAATACATAGCTTCGTGATTCAAACAATCTCCACCCTGATAAAGAAAAATGGCTTGTAGATTTACCAGATCATTTGGAAGTATCGATCGCAGTTCGAGAGTTTGAAAAGAGTGTAGTTTATTTGGAAAAGGGTAAGCGTAATTATTTTATTGTTGGGGGGGGGGGAAGATTGCTAACAGCAAAAACAATGTGCGGTAGCTCGGCATATTGTCATGTCCTCCTCGAGCTCGTTGCCGATCATTCGAGAAGCAAGAGATCATATCAATCGTTATACCGACGAATTGAGCGAGATCATCAGCAGAGATCTCAGCAACACTTTACTGACCAAGATTCAGTTTCAAAGATATGTTAATTGGCTATTGAGATTGGACAAGAGTGAAAAGGTAAAATAAGGAGACGTGCCAGATTGAGATGTGATGCTAATCGGCAAAATGATAGGCAAGACAAGTATTTCTAAGCACACGTACGCTGATAATCAAGAAGCGAATCCGACAACTGGTATTTGAGGGCGATATTACAACTTATATCGGCGAACTTGCCCTCGTTGTATTCACGCTGATTCGAAACACCTGCGAGTGGTACCGAGACTCATTCAAGCAAAATGAAATGGCATCAGGCAAGTATTTTTGCCCTGTGCGGAATCACCGCGTCTAAAACGACAAAATAGGGTTCGTGACATGGGTTCGTGAGCAAACCGAAGTTTATGCAGACATTTACAAGCGTCAAGTGTTTGGGCAAAGTCAATTGAGCTGCCAAGTGATTGCCGATTGTTTCAAATCGACATTGGATCAATGTTCGGTGGTAATGTACAGCAGTGATGGATAATCCAAAGCGCTGATTGCTAAAAAAAATCTCATCATTTAGCTGCGAAAAGTCGGCTTGGATCTCAAGTTCCTTTTGGAAGACTTATTTTTGGAAAATGTAAAAGAAACAATCATTTCGTACGAAGGAAGGAGCATGGAAAAGATTGAAAAGGTTGTGGTCAGCGACAATTTCCATCCCGTCTCTGGACAAGGCTTAGGCAATGATGTCAAAGTAACCTCGAGCGTTGTCAGTTTCTACAATCTGTTGGTCAAATTTTCAAACGAAATCTGCTTGCTGTCAAAGTTGCAAATGTATTCAACTGTGATTGATAGTGTTTGTCATTTAACAGAACACTATCTGAGATCCATGGTTGCTGAATCCCGCAAGAAAGATCTATCCAAAGAGCAGGTAAGGAAAAAACAATGTCCTGATTACACGCATTCAATTTACCCATTTGATTAGAGAACCATTGCGTCTATGAATGTGTCATTTATATTAGATAATGTTGTACCAAGAGTGTCATCTCAATTGAATGTAAGTGTTTGTTATGTTGTGTGCTACACTGAGATCTCATTCCCAGGCAGTACCACTTTAATAGACCTATACCAGAGTTGGATACACTGAGAGCAAGGCTTCGAGGTAAAACATTCAACCTTAAACAAGCATAGTAACTGACATTTACGCTGTTGCCTTTTCTATACAGAACTAACTTATCTCAACAACTGAAAAAAAAAAATCGCACGTGAAACCTGGTGAAACCCTTCATAAATCCAAATCATTCAGGTAGTTGTTTTTCTGCATCCAACTCCTTAATAAATCTTTGATCATAAACGTCAATTTGATGTCTTTCTCCTTTACAATCATTTTTTTTTTACTACTGCATAAATACTTGGTTACTGTAATATCTAATACCTTCTTTCTCTTTCGGTCGCCTTGTTGATGATGAATACTAATACTAAACGTCTGCTTTTATCATCCCTCTTAATTTTGCCCTGTTCTTGCGCTTACATGTCAGCAACATCCAAGGGGAGACAATTTTCCTTGTACAAATCCGTCTCGACAAACATCATCACATTGACCGTCATTTGGGCATGTTTGGAAATTGCTTTTTTTGTTTACTTTGTCAATGCTCTCCAAAAGCTACAACAAACAACCAAGCCCAAGAAGCCGCTGGATCAATCTGAAAGAACAAGCCTGTTTTGGAACTGTGTCCACACTATTCCTGATCTGTCTACATGGGCCGAAGGATGGTTCTACTACAAAAATGATTGCTCTCATCCCAAATTCAGCGAGATCAAAAGGGAAAATCTAGCATTATGGTAAGTCGAGCATGCCCATGCTTTCAAAGAGTCACCGCTCAACCACTTTTTTATGCGGTCGTAGGTTTGCCTGGGCTTTTTGGCATGAGCATTTGGACATTGTCAGACAAAACAAAGAGTGGGCAGATGAGATTGAATGGATGCTGATTACTACAGAAGAATGGTTCCATGTAAAGTTTGCAAAGGGACTAAACGCAAATCTACAGTGCATTAGGCTCAGTTTGGACCCACTAGAAGCTGTGCATCGCCCGTTGATTGTATACGTTGGATTGTACATGATCACAGCGATTTTCAATACAGCGTTTTTGGAGTGGAGTTGGGGATTCACTCATTCAAGAGCAACTATCCATGGCATCGAGTGGGGCGGCCCTCTCGCCTTTGTTCATGATGTTGTAAGCGGTATCAAGAAAACCGTTGTCAGCATCACAAGCGACAGCTATGCCAGACATCACAAGAAGCAGTTTCGTCTCAAGCATCTGTCGTACTGGTATCGTGCTCCTACCGATGGATCGACTACAAGAACGCCTCTTGTTTTCATACATGGCATTGGCGCAGGAGTTATTTGTTATACAGAATTTGTACGTCAATTAGCAAATTTCGACCGCCCTATTTTCTTGATTGAACTACCGTACGTTGCTATGCATATGGTAGATCATGTCCCCACGGCTGCTGAAACTGTTTTGGAGATCAACGAAATGTTGCAAACATATGGCTACGAGAATGCTATTTTTGTGTCGCATTCATTAGGCACTGGGGTGTCCAGCTGGATCCTCAATAGGGCGCCGAACATCGTTGCTGGTGTAGTAATGATTGACCCCATCTGCTTTCTGCTTCATTATCACAATGTTGCATTCAACTTTGTACATCGTAAGCCCAAAACATTGTTTGAGGTAAATACTGTATTACTACACGGTTGCCAAATATCCTGATCCACCTGTATAGCATCTCATGCATTTTGGTGCTGCCAGAGAGCTTTATATCAGCAACTACATCTCTCGCCACTTTCAGTGGTTTGAAACCATTTTTTTCACTCAACCGGCAAATGTCCAGCCAGCAACACTGCCGCCTTTGCCGACCGAAAAAAACTCGCCATTAGCAAATGCAAGCATATTTCTATCTGAAAAAGATGGTATTGTCGGCAGTGGACCTGTGCTCGAGTACCTGCTGGCAAGAGGTGTCGACGCTCATATCATGGACAATCTGGAGCACGCAATGTTCTTGACAAGCACCAAATGGAAAGACACGATTGCAAGCCGTGTTGACACAATTGCACGTAAAGCAGACTATGTATCCTTGATGATGAATAAACAAATGTAGTTGCAGCAGTGCTGTTACACTGCTTTATATCCTTTTCTAGTGAGAACTCCATTGTCGATCTCCTTATCAATCCTTTTGTGCTTGAAATCGCAGATAGACGCAATGCGTGCCAGTACATGTCACATCTTTTAATTTCTTCAAGTCTGAATTCTTCGAGTCTGTACACAGTTTTTTGCCATATCCTGCTTGTTTGCACGCCACCTTCAGTTGGTTCAAAGCCAGTGATAGCGCTCTTGAAAAAAAATATCTTTTTTCTTGGATGCATGCAACAAAATGAAGCAGCCTCAATCTACTGTAATATTTGTTCAATCAACGGCTCATTGGGAGGCTATTCAGCAGCAAAGAGCCCAAATCCTTGGCGTTACTTCGTCACCACCAACAACACCTACCACATCAGACTTATCTCCACCGAGGATGGTCAGTAGAGAACCAAAGCAAGCATCCTCCAAGAAGCCTTCCCGCTTGATAGGCAAAGAAGGAAGTCGCAGAAGAAACCGATGGACAAACAGTAGTGTATTGCAAATTTTTTCGCGTTATGTCTGAAAACAGCACTAAGAAGCGAATTTATAGACACATTTGCCGACCATCCCTCGGCAGTCTTATATGCTGAGGATTTACGTCCGCCTGGCTACGAAGCAAATCCACCCAAATACGACATCGGCCTGCTAGTAGCTAATCAACAAGACCAAGACCAAGAACAAGCAACATCAACACACCAAAACGTGCAAGAAAAGGCACATAATCTATCTCGACGTGTTCGACATAGTTTGAAAAAGACGCATATTTCAAAGAGTCTGATAACAAATTATGAATCTCAATTGATCGAGTTTATACATGTCTGGCTAAATGATGTAGAATGTCTTGAAAATGCTTGTTTAAAGATTCACGTTGCATCGAACAATCAGTTTGAGCGATATGTTTTGCATTTAATGAGTCGGTATTATGGATTTTCGTCGTTTAGTAAGTAAATTTATATCATGTACATTTGGGATATGCAATACTTAGTCATACGCTGTAGGTAAAACAAATGATCAAAGCCAACGAATTACTTACATCTGTCATCCGGCGTATTTAGACTACGTTAGCAATGACCGGCTCTCTACTACTGCCATAGACTATTCACTTCTTCAACACTGGCTTATGCCAGAAAAGTCATTCTTTGAGTATTTATTTCATCAAGTCATGTAATCATAATAAAACGAAATGTACCTTTATCTTTGTTTTCATGCAATGTTACGTTAGCGATTTCTTTTTTGTGTATTACAGCAAGTATCACAGCGATATGGTGTTCCTTACAGCTCATCATTTGGCTATATATCTTTTTTTTTTTTTTTTTTTTTTTTTTTTTTTTTTTTTTTTTTTTTTTTTTTTTTTTTTTTTCTTTTTTTTTTTTTTTTATGTATACTATCATCGTGCACAGCTCAGAACTGTATTTGTATCATGTATGTGACCAATGCATTTTGTATCCTTCTTTTTTTTTTCGCATCTGGCTAAACAAAAGCTGTGCTTTATAAATCTACGTATGTGTTTAATATAAAATGCCCTCTAATTGCAGGCATGATGTGCAATCGATATAACAGTTTTTTCATCTTTTCCCCCTTTTTTTTTTCTCATGAAAAATGTCAAAAGATTCTCTTGAACCACCAAAAGAGCAAAAACGTGAATCCTATAAAAATGGTGTTCCTAGATTTACGCAAAAGGTAACCAAACTAGATGTCAAATTGGACAATCAAATCAAGTATGAATTTGGCGGTCCCGCAGGAGCTACAGCCATGATGGTGGGATTCCCATGTTTGATGTATTATTCTTGGGTATGTCTAGAGTTTCATCAAGGTCAGCTTATATATCCAACAAATGCGTTTCAATGGAGGTCCTGGCTAGTGCATGAAATTTGGGAAAAGATCAAGTTGCGAGCCTCTCCTTCGGTATGGGCTATTCAGACTTATATGGGTTATGTCTTGTTTTCGTTTGTATTGGCACTCATAATGCCCGGCCCCGTGGTTGATGGATTGCCTATTCCGTCGCTGAATGGACAAAGAGTATGGTATATTGCTAGCTAAAAATATGTCCATCCGCTAAAATATATGTATCGCAGTTGAAATATCTCTGTAATGGTCTCTCTTCCTGGTATTTGACATTGTTTGTTTCGTTTGCATGCCATGTTACCGGTGTTTTTCGCCTAAGTAAGTTGATTGATCATTTTGGAGAGCTTATGACAGTGGCTATCATCTGGGGCTTCGTAATGTCGACGGTGGTGTATGTGATGAGCCTTGCTTCTAAAAATACGCATCGCATGTCTGGCAATGTCCTGTACGATTACTTCATGGGGGCATGTCTCAATCCAAGAGTCGGCAGAGTCGATCTCAAGATGTGGGCTGAAATCAGAGTTCCATGGCCTGTGCTATTTTATTTGTCGCTTTCTTGTCTGCTAAAGCAATACGAGACATACGGTACAATGACACCACCTGCTTTCTTTATGGTTTTGGCCCATTTCTTGTATGTAAACGCATGCCAGAAGGGGGAAGAGTGCATCCCTACTTCATGGGACATTTTTTACGAAAAAGATGGCTTTATGCTTATCTTTTGGAACATGGCAGGCGTGCCATTTACCTATTGCTATTCATCAATTTACCTGATCAAGTACCAATTGACAACTGGGCATGCTATCACGCATAGTTGGGTATTCAATACTGCAATATTTAGTCTTCTCTTGGTTGGCTACTACATCTTTGACACTGGAAATTCGCAAAAGAACCGCTTCCGCATGGAGCAGAATGGATCGTTCATTGTGCGTAATGCTTTCCCTCAATTACCTTGGGGTCATATCAAGAATCCATCCTTTATTCTAACAAAACACGGAAATTTATTGCTGACGTCTGGCTGGTGGGGCATCGCGAGAAAACCACACTACACAGCAGACCTGATGATGTCTATCTCTTGGGGCCTTATCACTGGGTTCTCATCCTTTTTGCCGTACTTTTACTTTTGCTTCTTTTTGTTTGTGTTGGTGCACAGAGTTTCCCGAGACATGGAACGTTGCGCAGCCAAATATGGGCCAGATTGGATCGAATATTGCCGCCAAGTTCCATACATTTTCATTCCGTACGTGTTTTAAAGTAGGCCATCAACAAAAATGTTATTTTTTCGTTCAATGATATATCTTTATATAGTGAATATAATAATAATAGTTAAATTAATCTAAGAATATGATTTTTTGGAGTGTTATTTCTTGTGTGAATTGTAAAATCTTAGGCAACTGTCAAGAAGGGAAGTTGAAGAAGTTTGGTGGCACTGACAGTAGTGGTAACGGTAGTCTCTGTTTCCTGAGTAACAAAGTTGGTGGTAGTTCCAGTAGTTCTGGTTACAGTGGTGACAGGAAGAGGTGAAGCAGTGACAGTCTGGTAAACATAGATCTTCTTCTTGTGGTGGTAGCCACCGTTCTTGTGGTCTTCCTTGTCATCGTCCTTGTCATAGTCCTTGTCATCGTCCTTGTCATCATCCTTGTCATCATCTTCATCATCATCTTCATCATCTTCATCATCATCATCCTCATCATCATCGTCATCGTCATCGTCATGCTTGCCATGCTTGTCATCATCGTCCTCATCATCATCATCGTCATCGTGGTCACCACCACGCTTTTGCAAAAAGCTGTCGGCAACAATGCTAGCAGAGGCAGAGGCAGAGGCAGAAACAGCGGCTTGGGCGTAGGAGGCATCAGAGGCAACCATGGAAACGGCTTGATCGTTGAGGTATTGGAAGACGGCATCATAAGAAGCGTCGACTGAAGCAACACCAGAGACTGAAGCAGGAGCAGCAGAGACAGCAGTAGCCAACAAGGCAGCAGAGATCATGCAGAGGGAGAAACGCATTTTATTTTAATTTCTGTTGTTGTGTGAGAAGGGATTGATAAAGTAATAGGATGTAGAAACAAAAAAATTGGTTTGGATGGCCATTTTCCAGAGTATTTATACAGAATATGGGCATCTTTATTGAATTGTATATCAACCAGGATCGATTTTAAATTCGCTTTGTTTTTCGCTTTTTCCATTTCACTTGGAAAAAGAATTACTTCAGTTATGACAAGACACAAATATAATAGATATACAAGTAATCATTACCAAATACACACAAGCATAAAGCAGAATGCGTCCGCTTTTCTCTGCGCAAACACAGCAGTAGGAAGTTTTTCGGAATGAAGTTGAACAACATTGGAAAATGATCCGAATATATAGGATATTTATTTATGAAAATATTACACTAATTTACACTCTTGTTGGTTTTACTAGTTGCCCATTTCACTAGATCGACTTTTTCCGTAGCAGCGGATACTAGATATTGATAATTCTATGAAGAAAATATGAGTTTTCGTCTATGTCGTGAAATACCCTAAATTGTCATTACCATTAAATCATTGGGTGTAGCTCTTAGCTTCACATCCTTTGTTAAGCTACGATACTGTAAATTAGTGCTGACCAAAACAAACTGTAAGAACAAAACAAACTTACCATTTTGCTACAAAATCGGTTAAATCGGAAGGATATTCATCGTTGGCAGGGAATTCAGGGACAGGTTCATGAACAATATGTTGCAAAAGCTCAAAGATGGATAAAGGTGTGCCTTCAGGTGGAAATGGAAATCTTCCTAGCGCTAGCTCCATCAAGGTTATGCCCAAAGACCAAACATCCGACTTTACAGAATATGGTGATCCCATAATTCTTTCAGGCTAATGAAGGGTTGATATCAGATACTGGGTGTCATTTTTGCAATTATACACTTACACTCATATATGAGCTTGTTCCAACAAACGTATCAGCAACTGAATTGATAAGCTGCCCTGAAACACCGAAATCGCATAGCTTGATTTGGCCTTGCGAATTGACTAGGACGTTTGAGGGCTTTAAGTCTCTGTGGATAATACGGTGTTCATCGTAAAGATATATTAAGCCATCGACAATCTGTTTTTTTTTGCCCCGTATTAGTTTGTAATGACCACAACACTAGATCCAGCCTTACCGCATAGCCAACTTTTTTCAGCACATCAAAAGGGAATGGGCCATGCTTCTTATATATCTGATCAAGTGAGCTGTAATTGTAAAAAGAAAAAAAAAAAAAAAAAAAAAAAAAATAAAAAAGAAAAAAAAAAAAAAAAAAAAAAAAAAAAAAAAACGTTTTTTAGCTCGATTTCATACTATACATAGAAAACAGGGAGTTTCAACGCACCCAACATCCATATACTCCATACAAATCGAAATGTCACCACCGTTCATAAAAGCACCATAGAAGCTGACAATGTGTTTTGAATTGCAATCGTGCATAAACTGTAGTTCACGCATAATCTGCTTTCGCACATTCATATTGGCATCAACATGTACTATCTAGTTGTTTTGCGCCGCCAAGAAAACACGCTCAGTTGGAGTCAATATGGATTCAAGTGTATTGGCAGCTTACCTTTCTAGCCATCACTGTATTCGTTCTTACGTGTAGCACTTTGCATACGGTCCCGCCGTTTCCTCTACCAAGTTCATCGATCGACGTAAAGTCTTCTGGACGTAGATCCAGCCTTAACTCTAGCCCGATCTCTAGCTCACTCAGTTGCTCACATAACTGTGTGTAGTCTGCTGGGCCGTTGCAGTCCTCAACAGTCTGTTTTGTTGACTTTTCTGTTTCTGGTTTGTTAAGATCGTTTGCAGTGCCTGGTTCCGAGCCTGGAGGCGAGCTAACGACTACAGGTGAATTTTGCAGTGTGAGGTTCTTGAAGTTGCGCTTCTTTCTTAGTGGTACTTTGGAAAGCATCTTTTCAGTGTGCGGTCTTGTTGGAAAATGAGATGAAAAAGAAAGAAAAAAAATGGACGCACACAGAGAGAGGCGATTTGAAAGAGAATAAAAAGAAAGTGGCCCCCTCCTCGTTGTCTCTGTCTAATACTGTACATTAATATGTTAAATAGACAATCAGTGTGATTGGGTACTCAGTTGACTTGTTTTTAAAGGTCGAGTGATTGTATGTAGTGCACTTCCTTTGTTAAACAATGGTTCTTGCAAGTGTATACAACACAATCTTTTTTTCTAGTACAAGTTGTTACCCATGAGGGTTACTTTCATTTTATCTAACCAATGATGAACAGAACTTTTTGTTTGTCATGAAACAAAAACAAAGCTCCCTTAACTGATTGGTATAGTGTAAATGAGGATCAAAAAGGTAAAAAGGATTATCAATATTTCAAAAAACTAAATTATATAATGAAAGTGTGGAGCGCTCATTTTATGTTGTAGACACCAAAATCCAAAACTCGAAACGAAGTTACATTTTTTCTATCATGGAGAATTAGTAAAATATAGTACTAAAAGTCGAGCAAAAATACCATACTTTTGCACTGCAGCGACACATCGGCGTCCATCGAATGCGACACGCCAAACACCATCGACTTCCGTGATCAGATCTCTAATAAAATGGCCTGTTTGTATGTCCCACATCTTGAGCCCGCCCTCAGATCCAGATATTACTTTATAATTATCATGCTGAAAGCATGTTATCGAGTTGCTGTGTCCAGATAATGCATGATGACAGACTCCAGTCTCTGGTGACCATACTCTCAGAATCGAGTCAGCCGCAGCAGAGACAAGGTACTGATCATTGAGTCCTAGCAATCCAACCAAGACCGTATGTCCCTCTAATTTTTTTATGCATTCGCCAGTCTCTAGATCCCATACACGAACTGTAAAGTCCATGCTTCCACTCATGCATCGATTTCTTTCAGTATCAATAACAATTGAGTATACTTTCTGTGTGTGGCCTTCCATCAGATGCACCATTCGGCCTGATTTAATATCCCATACACGGACTGTATTATCGTAGCTGCCGCTGACAAGTGTGTTGCCGTGTGCTGCAATAGCTCGTACAGACTGCCGATGTCCTACCAACGAATGCACAAAATAAGGATTTGCATCGCCATTGTTGCCAAGGAAATGCCCCTGGTGGTTCTTGGGATCTGGCAGCCTCCACACACGCAGCGTAGAATCACGGGAGCCGGTGATTATCATGGGCTGATTGCCTTCATTGATTGGTTTTGTGATAAGCAAGCATCGAATGGTAGATGTGTGCCCTGTAAAAATGTGCGTACACTTTCCAGTCTCCATGTCCCATACACGCACTCGTCTATCGGTGGATCCTGTTACCAGAGTGTTTCCAACATATTGCAGCGCCCAGACACCACCTTCATGGCCCTCCAATGTCATTCGCCTCTTTCCTGTCGCTGTGCTATAAATGTTGACGTGCGAGTCGTCTGCACCAGACACGATTTTATCGTCGTCAAACTGCAAGCATGTCACTACAAACTTGTCATGTCCTCGAAATGACTGCTCAACCGCTCTTCCCTTGCGCCAGTTCTGCTTCAGAGTGTGATGTCTTGCATACAAATGTTTAAAACTAGTGATTGGAAAGGAACAATCTAAGGGGTCGTTAAGCGAATAGCCATCTTGCAAAAGTAATCGCTTCCAGGATGGGTGATCGGCATCAATGATCGACCTCCACTTTCGACTCACGCCAGATGCTTGGCAAAGAGAAAATGCATCCAGGTAGCTGGTAATACGTCTGGATATCTCCAATGGCAGGGTGGACAGAAAATCATTCTTGAGAACTGGCATAATCGCAGAGTTCACAAACTGTAAGGTGTTAGTCGACGACCGCTTCAACAGTTGGAACAGCATGCACGATTTTAGATTAGGAGAAAGTGAGTCAAACGTACGGATCATGGACGGCAGTTGCACTATTGTGTTCAGGGTGCTCGATTCATCAAATTGTGATAGCAGACAATCATCCATCTTCAAGATGCGAGGTCTTTTATGCTCTGTGACCACACTGGCATCACATGTTACGAATCGCTTTCTAGGGTATTGTGAACAAGAAGCATCAGAAGAGCCCATGCGTTGCCATGGTAACTAAGATCGTGTTAGTTTGGTATACGATGGTATTTGGAGAGAAGTTGTGTGTTTGCGTTACCTCTTTTGGATTATACCTCTTTTCATTAGTGATGGCAGGACAGGTTTTTAACAATGGAATTGATGGCTCAAGCGTGAGCTGGATGACGTTGGTGCCAGCCGCTGCAGATAATGGCGAGAGTATAGGCGATGAACTTGCTTTTTGCATCCTTTTGGCCAGAGAAAACGTTGATACTATTCCCTATTATTGATTAAGGAGGAAGAGGGAAAAAAAAATAGTTCATATCAAATTAGAAAAAATAAATATAAAAAATAGACAAACCATGCAAAATGCTTGAAAATAAAAAAAAAAAGGGGGGGGTTGCTCTGGTGATGGTGTGCGTATATTATCTTACAGGTAGTGTTTTGACCACATCTAGCCCCTTTTATTTTTTTGGCGATGATACTTTATTGAATAGTACCAAAGATCAAATATTGTGTCAATGCATTATTTGTTATTCATTGGCTATCTATCAAAGGATATTGTTTTACTCGAAACAAAACCAAAAAAAAGACAATTGACGGAGATTCGCTAGCCCCCAAATAGAGCATTCCGTAGTGTCACATAATTCAATGTGTTTTATTAATTATAAAACAAGACAATACACTACTTGATACTTAAATATGGCTTTGAAACTAGATTGCTGAGACTTTTATATCAGATATTTTGAAAATCTTGAAACCGCATCACATTTGACTTATATGGATAGTGCTACTCTGTAAGTCTCTGCGATTGATCAACATTCCACACACATTTCCATAGTAACCACCAGAGAAATGTCAAAGGACATGACATGGTATTTTAATTGCCAGACTGACATTTGACCTTGATGCATTCCTATAATTCGCCGTGGTCAGTCAAATACACGAAACCCTTATGATTTGTAATGTTGGATTGATTGGCTGTATACACTGTATATTACTGCATGAAAGTTTATCATAAAAGATCATTGAAACAGCAGGGTAGGAGAAAAAGTATAAAAGACAAAGACATTTCGGAACGGATCTTGATTTGCGACACCTTCTTGTATTAAGCAATCAATCAAAAAAAAAAAAAAAAAATAAGATGTCTACCCTGACTACATCCAACGGCAATCCAGTCGATAACGATCAAACTAGCATCACTGCTGGCCCGTGGGGACCGATTCTCCTTCAAGATTTTCACTTGATTGACAAGCTCGCTCATTTTGACAGAGAGCGTATTCCAGAGCGTGTGGTTCATGCCAAGGGTGCTGGTGCTCATGGTGAATTCGGTAGGTTTTTCCTCGTGGCAAACACATGCAACCTTGCAACGCTAATCCGTAATTTAATTAGTTGTCACTCATGATATCACACACCTTACCAAGGCTAAATTCCTTGACACAGTGGGCAAGAAGACGCCTATGTTTGCTCGTTTTTCGACTGTTGGCGGCGAAAGAGGTAGTGCTGATACTGCTCGTGATCCTCGCGGATTTGCTCTCAAGTTCTACACTGAAGAGGGTAATCTCGACATTGTTGGTAACAATACTCCTGTATTCTTTATCCGTGATCCATCAAAATTTCCTGATTTTATTCATACTCAAAAACGTAATCCTCGTACTAATCGTAAGGATCCTAATGCTGCTTGGGATTTCTTTTCCCTCTCGCCAGAGTCTCTTCATCAGCAAACCATCCTCTACTCAAACCACGGTACTCCTGATGGCTTCCGTCATATGCACGGTTTCGGCTCTCACACCTTTAAATTGGTCGATAAGGAAGGCAAGTTTAAGTACATCAAGTGGCATTTTAAGACTAAGCAAGGAGCCAAAAACCTGAAGGCTGATACTGCCGCTAAATTGGAGGGTACTAATCCTGACTACGCCACTGAAGATCTGTTTGAAGCCATCGAGCGCGGTGATTTCCCTGTTTGGGATGTTTATATACAGATCATGGAGCCAAAGGATGCCAAGTCTTACCGATGGAACCCTTTCGATGTGACCAAAGTGTGGCCCCACAAGGTAAAGTACAATGCATATGTGTATACCTCTGTATGATGATATTTTACTGACGTATTGAATGTATTGCCTCCCTAGGACTATCCTCTTCATCCTGTTGGTAAATTCACATTAAACAAGAATCCTGAAAACTATTTTGCCGAGGTAGAACAAGCTGCTTTTTCACCCTCTCATCTGGTTCCTGGTATCGATACTTCATCCGATCGCTTGCTACAAGGACGTCTTTTCTCTTATCCTGACACTCATCGCCATCGCCTTGGCGTCAATTACAAACAAATTCCTGTAAACCAGACTAAATGCCAAGTGAATACTTACCAACGTGATGGTGCTATGGTGGTCAATGGAAATGGAGGCAGTGCTGCTAATTATGGTCCCAATTCTGTTGGTGGCCCAGTGCAAAACGACCTCGTCGGCTCCACTTTTGCACCTGAGGAAATTGAAGGCTTGATTGGAAGATTCAGTTATCTAGTTACTGATGATGATTTTGTCCAGGCTGGCAATCTGTTCCGTCTCATGGACGAAGAAAATAAGAATGATCTATGCAAGAACATTGCTGGCGATTTGATCAAGGTTAGAAAAGAGATTGTCGATCGTCAGCTTCCTCACTTTGAGCGTGCCGATCCTGATTATCGTCATCGCGTTGAAAAGTTTATCAAAGAACTTAAAAAAGTTTAATTTTTTTCATTACGTATAAAATCATCATTTAATAAACATTTTTTTTACTTAGTTTTTAAATTAATGGCGATTGTCATACATAGCTTCAATTTGAAAATAACACTTTTGACATTCTGCAATAACAAAGGACAATAAATTGAGTATGTTAATATTTAATTTTATAATTGTTACTTGACTTCTCACTCAGGTTTTGATAGATTAGGAGTGTATATCATATATTTGCATATCAACTATAAAATCTGGTGGCATGCAGCTAATATAACATTTTGGCAGACTTGCCATTAATCCATGTTTTTAGTAAATAGCTAGACACTTTGTTACTGCTGTTGTTGTTAAAGTATGTCTCTATTAAATATTCAAACTGCAGAGTAT
Organism: Parasitella parasitica; assembly: GCA_025201805.1. NCBI lineage: Eukaryota > Fungi > Mucoromycota > Mucoromycetes > Mucorales > Mucoraceae > Parasitella > Parasitella parasitica. The sequence continues at coordinate 96,179 of MU619237.1, forward strand.
TCTCAACCACTTCGATCCATAATAAATTTGATGTGTTACTCTCAATGACGAGTTTTATATGAGAATGCTACTGAATACACACATCAGATGCTTCGTTTACCGGTTTTCACGTGAAATGATGTAGCGTTGTGAGATAAAAAAAACACTGCATAATTTCTCTTTTCATATCATGAAACATCAAAGTGGCGTTAAAGATTGATTTCGTTTTTTCTCCCTTTTTTTTGCTTTTTTTTTTCTTCTGCTTCATATAAATATGACTACATTAGTTACACTTGTTTTAAACAATGCCGATAAGCTACCAATTGTAGGATCTCCCATTAACCATGCAACTAGCTGGTATCGCAAAAGAAGCCATAGTCAAGGTTCTGATCTTGAAACACCTCCACCGCCATATGAAAATGAACCTGTAGCGCATTCTCGCTTAACCCAAATTTCGGACTATGTTTGGAAGCGAGCAAGCTTTTCAAGCAACAGTGGTAACGGCAGTGGTAGCAACAGCGGTAGCAACAGCGGTAGCAGCAATGTCAATAGCAGTGGGTCTTATTCGTCAGCGCCGAACAGAGATGAATCGCTTAATAAAGAAAAGATCACAGAAGGCATATCCTTGATACAAATGGCAGCCGCATCTACTGGAGGAAATCAACAAGTTTCTATTGAACTGTACATGATGGGGTTAGACAAAATTCTTGCCTCTTTACCCAGTAATTACCCCCTGCTTATTAATTATGTTGTGTATACATGTTCCTAACTCCCGAGTTTCTGTTAGTTGATTCTGATCCATTAATGAAAGCATCCCTGGAGGCAAAACTTACAGAATTTAAAAAAAAAAGTGGACTAGTATTACATGATGATCAAGAAAAAAAAGACTTGTCAGAAATAAATCAAAATGAAGCTCTTGGGGGTCTTTCCAATCTAATCATTCATGCCGCAGTCTTGAGTGCTGTTGCATTGAAGAAAAGCTCAATCCCAGGTATTTATTATGATCATAAGATTTGGTGCAAACAAACAAAAAGACGTACATTAACACATGCAATATAGGCGTAATGTCAAGGTTATTTCAGATGACAAAGATTGGTTTTTCGAAGATTGATGAAAAGTGCTCCATTCGAGAAAGAACAATTAATCTCACTAGCGCAGGCATTGCAAAAGCTATTGAAATGGATCAATACTATGAAGTGCATCAGTTTTTTGCAGAGCTTTTTTACACAGGTTGCACAGCCGTCCTAAAAGCAGGCATTGCTTATGCAGAGTATGATCAAACAGTAATGGCAAAAGAAGACGAGAACACCACACACAATGCTTGAAATTACTATTACATGTATTGTTTGTTAAATCAATAAATATGAAATTAAGAGTCTATGCAAACTGAAGGCTCTAAAAGCTCAGTGGGTTAAGCCGATTTCATTGACCCAATGCGGAATAATATATTCCTAGTCTATAAGATGCTTCAGTGCTTCAAAGTATGCAGTATGATTATAGGAACAATCGTAAAATACACAAATAATTTTAGCTGAGTGCATGAATTTCGATTCCAGTGGTTAATCCGAAAATATTGAACTTTATGTTATGATACAGTAATGGGATTTCAACAAGATAATGTTACTTGAGGAACGAAGAGATGATGTTGTAAGCATTTCTTCTGTAAAGACCATGAATACTGTTGAGATGAGAGCAAAGTAGAGTCACCTTATTACACTTCAAACATCAGCAGCATATCTTATGTTGAAACTCCCTCCTATTCCCTTTTAAATTGCTCAAAATCTCCTTATAAACCACTGTTTCTTTTGAACTAATTCTTTTTGGGCAAAAATGGATGATATGTATCAGTATGCTGCATCTGCAGTAAATAGCAATAACAAAGGCCAAGCACCAGAAGCAGTATCTGAAGAAGAGGATGTTATTATCAAAGCTTTCAACAATATTGGCTGGGGGAAGAAATGGTCTAGTTTAGTTGACACTGTGAAAAAGCAGGTTTGTTTGCAATATGCTCATTCGAATCTATTCTAACCTCTTCAGAAAAAAAAATAACAGAGTGAGGCTTTTGTTGAAGGAACCAAGAAAGATTTACAAGAATTCTCTCAAATATTAACCGAAGATGCTGACGATGATGAGACTTCAACTGACGCGGGAGCAAGCAGAGAACTAACAACTGAAAATGAGCATTCTGCGCTTGATTCTATTCGCGAGAGTCTCAGTAAAATCAACACTGTAAACTTTACTAGCTTGCGTGATGGTCTTAGCCAGACCTTAAACCAAACATTACCAACTCAAATCAACAGTGTGAGACTGCCAGAGAATATGGACTTGACTCAACTCAAGGAAGGTCTGGCTAATGGTACACGGTCAGCTGAACATTATCTTCAACAATTTGGCACAGATGTTATTTCTGCTTTGAAAAATACAGTTACTGTGTTGGGACCAGAAGAACAAGCATCCACTGCTTTAACAACCACAGATAACGCTACAAGATCACCTCGCATTTTGTAAAGTTTCTGACCAGCTTTTTTTTTTAAACATAACATAGCTAATAGCACTTCCTTGTAGTGCCACTCGTAAAGATGCTTTATTAGCTAAAATGCAGACAAACGAGAACACCTATCTACAAGAGCCAGAACTTTCAAAGAAGGGCTACGACCAGGAAAAGAAGATCTTGGATACATTCAATTCAAGTTTTAATATCGAAGAATACACTGATGAAATTGCACAGTTACTTGTTGACTATCCTAATTTAAGAAACACTATGGATAGATTAGTACCTGTACAAGTGAGTTACACATCATTCTGGCAACGTTACTTCTATCATGCTTGGAAAATTGATCAAGATGAACAAAAGAGACAAATCATTGTTCAAGGAGCACACAAAGAAGATGAAGATGAAGCAGACTTTAAATGGGATTCTGATGAAGAAGATAACGCAACGGTTAAGAACGAAACTCCCAACAAAGTCCCAGAAGCAGATACATCAAAGATCAGAACATCCACATCAAATTCTGAAGATACAGACGACTTTAGCCATATTTCTGAGCCAACTTCTTCCACTACATCACCTCCATTAAAATCATCACAAGCAGAAGAGGAATGGGTGAAAGCAGAAAAGAAGAAATCGGATGACGAGGAAGATAGCGATAGTGATTGGGAATAACTTTATCTTATGCGCATGATATAGTATATAAATAAAGCGTAATGCGACTTTGAATGCCAGATTTCCTTCTTTTCTTTCTTCTTTTCATAAAATGAAATCTGTTGTCCTTAAAGAACACGTACAGTTTTGCTTTGAAGTTTTGATTTCTCATCTCAATAAAAAAACACCCCCACAACCAACATTTCCAAATGATAGCTAGTAAGTAAAAATGATTATCTTACGAAACCATTTTAACTTGGCCTTAAATAGTCCCCTGTTTGTAACTTGGCATAAAAAAACTAAAGACAATGGCCTCCAGCTCAGAGGCTGTATTGGCAATTTTAATCCTATGCCTTTGCATACAGGCTTATCAAAGTATGCTTTAATAAGGTAAGATTTACAGAAATTTGATTGTTACTTGCGTCTTCATTATCGTTGCTAGCGCTCTACAAGATCATCGTTTCCCAGCGATTACATTATACGAGATCCCTTTTCTGACATGCGCAGTATCCTTATTAACAGATTTTGAAAAAGCCAATAATTATCTTGATTGGGAAGTGGGAACACATGGTATTTGGATTGAATTCACCCAAACAAATGGTGAAAAAGAAACAGCAACGTATCTACCAGAGGTCATGACGGAACAAAGTTGGACAAAAAAGCAAGCTATTCATTCATTATTGAAAAAGGGAAATTTCAGAGGGACTATAACTGAAGATTATTGCCTAAATTCAATTACTCTTACAAGATATCAATCGCAAAAAATCGAGCAATCATATGAAGAAGTTTCATCCTGAAATTAAATCATTGAATAAATCTTTACAAATTTGTGCATGAATGATGCTCTCTCGTTCAAAAATCAACACGGCCGACTGCCGAGATTGTGTTCGATCCGGACATATTCGGTCCGAGCTTCATATGAATTAAAATTTTGCTATATAAATAGTATAAATTTATGTATGATCATGGTCACTTTGTCCGAGTGGTTAAGGAGTTGGATTCGAAACCCAATGATCTCTGATCGCGCAGGTTCAAATCCTGCAGGTGACGATTTTTTTTTAATTTTCCCTAATTTGTACGGAGCGTCGGCAAGAAGTAATAGCCAATGAGAAGCCCCCTTTTTCAACTGTTACATTAGTTTTGACACAACTTCAAAACAATATAAATAGTAGATCATATGTCAAATTGAATAAATCTCATCTTTTAACTGATACATATATTTGCCTTATTTATTTTTGAGATGAAGATTGTCAAAGTGCCATTTAAAACCTATTTTTTACACTAGTTTTCCAAGGATAAATGATTACAGATATGAACCTAGATCATAGTAGATTATTCATCAAGGATGTCTTTGCAGCAAGGATTGAGAGAGGGAGAACTAATGGCAGATTTTGACGAGTGTTGGAGCTGCTTCTATTTATTCTTGAATTCGTACTAGCCTGGCCTTGATGATTGTGGTCTTTGTAGAAAATTCTTGGATAATTTGAAGTTTATGTTCATAATTTTATTTACAGAGATTCTTTTTGAATATGATAGCCCAGTTTGTACTGCCCTAAAAAGTGCTTGAGGTATCTTGCAATAAAGATTTGAGGTGTGATTTTGAATTTTCAGTCTATTACTACTATATTGTCATTGTATACACATGTTTTGCCAGTGATGAGTGCCCATCTTTGATTGAGGAGTCTGGCCGACAAATTGACTCCCATAACCAAGTATTTTAAAAAAGAAACCATGAAACACCCTGAATATTATCATTAGTAGCACACATTCCTATTATCTCTCTATCTCCTTCCTCGAATATATATTTACGTATTTTGGTTTTTAATAAAAATTTTATATGTATACGTGTGTTCTATTTTATGGGTGGTTGAGGGTTGATAGTTTATTCAAAGACAAATTTTAAGATAAAAGATTTCAGGACAGGAAGATATGCCTTGCTATCGATGCCTACATTGCTCTGGATTTGTTTAAAAACTTAAAGACTCTAAAAAAAATATTAAACCGGCCAATAAACTAAAAGCCAAATGTTGGTTCTGTTGTATAAAGTTAATAAAGATCAGAAGATTGTTTGAACCTGTCAATTATTACAGTTTCCTATTAATATTTTAGTTGGAATTTGACACTACGTTTATTGTCTATTTTTTTTTTCCGATGATTGTATGTATTCTTGAGACTAAAATGTGTGGAGTAGTTTTTGAAATAGTCTTTGCGGCGGCAATTCATCCTGTCGTCCCCAATTTGTTCCATGTAACCCTCAATATGCCGCCAATTTTCGTTGCTCTCTTCGGCGGTTGCAGAATCGTTGATTGATGATGGTTGTTCAGATGGGATGGTTTGCAGGTGAGATGATGATTCTGGAATGCTGTTTGCTGGCGATGGGTTTCTCGATTCATGGGCAGATGAGGTGGTAGACAGTGGCATAGGTGATGATGATCCACTTGATACGAATTTGCGCTTGCATGTTCTTGAGAAAGTCATCCCTTCCTTCAAATAATCGATAGTTCGCTTCTTTGTGTTAGTATCCTGGACACCGTCGTCAAGCATGTCTATGGCCTTGTGATATCGCGATTCTGCATCTTCAATGACACGTAAAAGGCAACCTGCCATTGATTCATCCATCATAACCTGATTTTTTGCGTTGGAGTATAAATGCTGAATAAAGGGATTACGATGATGAGCATGATCGGCCAAGGATTACTTTTGCTCGATGAAGAACGAGCCAAGAGCGACGATTGGATCCAATGGTGTTTTCTCCATATGCGAAGAGATTGATTCTTTGCTCAGGATGAAACACTGATTTGCCCATGGATAGCATGGCATCTTGAAAAAAAATGGCTTTGACTTGTTCTTGGTTGCATTGTTTATAATCTGGCTACTGCATTCGTGTATGGCAATTACAAGAACGGCAGGCAACACACCCTATTCAGTGACAATTTCTTCGCAGTATTGTACAACACGGTGCTGGAAATTGTTGTCAACAGCGTATTGTATTTCGACGAGTACAGGTGGCATATCTTTTGAGTTATCATCAGTGGCATACAAGACATCAGAGTTCATTCCGTTTGCAGTGGGCCTTGGCCAATAATGGTCAGTGGCCTTTCGACCTGATACAAACAAATAGGAAGAGCAAATTAGTGTACAATGAATGACTTCCAGTTGAGCAGGTAGGAACTTACCAATCACTGCTTCAATGATGGCGCTTTTCATTTGATCGTTCTGTAAAATGTGTTTGCTCATCAGATCAGTTCCAAGACGGTTGGCATCGGTTTCACCCTCTCTTGTCATGAAGAAAAAAACTATTGTCGACAACGTTAGAAAAATAAAGTTATCAACGACAACAATTTGGGTTTTTGTGAACAAGGCGGCTTCTCGTTGCCTATCACATCTTGTCGACAACAGAGATATGAAAAATAAAATTCAAGCGTCAACTGAAAGTGGAACTTCAATGCCAACTACCATAATGAGAGATTTGTTGTTTGAACGTCAAGAAATGCAACATAAATCTCGGTTAGAACAGTAATAAAGATACCTACATAATAAAACTGCATATACCTGAGCTTTTTTTTTTTTTTTTTTTTTTTTGAAAATAAAAGAGATACTTTTGTAATTTTGGAATGCTGCTTTTTCTGTGTCTTTAATCGATCTATAGGAACCAATTTTCCAAACATTTAATGATCAAGTTTGAAGTGAGGCACCCAAGTTCATTTTCCCACGAAAAATCCTCAAGTGGAAAGGCTAATTAAATTTTCACACGGTTGAAAGCTCAAATATCGCATCCAAATTTTTCTTAGGGTCTTTTTATCATTTCTTTCTTCTTTTTCACTGTTATTTAACATGCTTAAAGCACGATTTCTGCTACAAAGATCAATAATTTCGCAACAAAAGAGATTGTTTACAGTGTCTTCCAGGGTAAGATATTGAAGATTGCATTTTTGCGCGTAATCTGAGAACAGAAAAAAAAACACAGCTCTCCAATTTGGCTACTTCTACCAGTGTTGAAGAACCCAAACCCGATAGCAATGTCGTATTAACTTCAGGCACTACCAAACCTTGGTCAGCTACAGACAATTTCACAAATACTATGCAATTTATTCAAAAACAAGAAACTCTTCAAGCTTACCGAGTGATGGATCATACAGGCTCCGTTTTGAATGCAGATCATGATCCCAACTTGCCCAAAGAGCAAGTCTTGAAATGTTATAAAGCTATGATATTATTGCATACCATGGATGGCATTCTTTATGATGCTCAGCGCCAAGGACGTATTAGTTTTTATATGACTCATTATGGTGAAGAAGCCATGATAGGCAGTGCTGCTGCATTATCTCCTGACGATGTTGTATTCGGTCAATATCGAGAGGCATTTATGCTTGTTTATCGTGGTTTTACTATAGATGACTTTATCAATCAATGCTTTTCTAATGAATTAGATTATGGCAAAGGTCGTCAGATGCCAGTACATTATGGCTCCAAAAAACACAACTTTCAAACAATCTCTTCACCCTTAGGTACCCAAATCCCTCAAGCATCCGGTGCTGCATATGCGCTAAAAATGTCTGGTGCCGATGCTTGTAGTTTATGTTTCTTTGGCGAGGGCGCTGCATCTGAAGGTGATTTTCATGCAGGCTTGAACATGGCTGCTACTCTTAAAAGCCCTGTTATATTTTTCTGGTAAGACATCAGTCGATTTTTGTTCTCATTTAGTCCTTTACATATTAACTTTTTACTCATTTAGTCGCAATAATGGGTTTGCTATTTCTACACCATCTACTGAGCAATATAAAGGTGACGGTATTGCCAGCCGTGGCATTGGATACGGTATTGATACTATCCGAGTGGATGGTAATGACATTTGGGCAATCTACAATGCAACTAAAGCAGCTCGAGAAATGGCAATCAAAGAGCAAAAGCCAGTCTTGATCGAAGCCATGACTTACCGAATCGGACACCATAGTACATCTGACGATTCTACGAAATACCGTGATAGAAAAGAAGTAGAAGAACGAGCTCAATTTGATAACCCTGTTACCCGCCTGAGGCGCTATTTAGAGCACAAAAACTGGTGGAGTCAGGATGAGGAAGATGTGTATCGCAAGCAGATCAAGAAGGACATTCTCACGAGTTTCACTGCAGCCGAAAAGAGGAAAAAGCCCAATGTAAACCATCTTTTCACAGATGTTTACGATGAATTACCACCTAATTTGGTCAAGCAACAGCAGGAATTGCAAGAACTGATTAGCAAATATCCAGAATACTATAGTACAGATGATTTTGCGTCTTGATGTAATAAAACCTTGATATATCGTGACTCGTAGTGCTTTATTGATTGTTGTTATGGTTAACAAATGCGTTGCATTCTGATTTCAAAGCGAGCTTAAAGAGATGTATTTAGTTAATCTTTTACTTTTTGCCTTTTTTTTTCCTTTAATTTACTTATCACGATGCCTGCATTGGATATAAGAGGCTGCTTAGAAGATTCACCTACTTTTAGAAGACGTATTCAGTCGCACGAAGAATCCGTCCATAATTTCGAGCATTCATTGAAATCACTGATAAAACTAACTCGTTCTCAGGTCGAGATAGCCACTGGTAATGAGGATATATGATCATTTTTACACTGGCGTAAATGCGTTTATTAACATCAATAGCAGCTTATAGTCAACAGCAGAGTGATCTTGCTCGTGAGTTTTTGTCATTTGCCCACGCACAAGATGATCCTATTGTTGGTAATATTCCACCTATACCATAATCCGTCAAGGAAATCCAGTTAACAAAAGGCTGTTTCGTAGCACAAGCACTAGATAAGTTTGGCAAATCAGTATTTGAAGTCGAGAAGAGTCGAAACATGCTTGTAAGCGTTTCATGCTGAGAATCGAAACATAAGAGACTAAAAGAAAATTGTGTGATTAGAATACGCATGTTGTCGATACTTTTATCACACCATTAGATGCATTTGTAAGAGATACAGTTGCGCCTTTAAAGGTAAATAGAGTAAAAAAAAAAAAAAAAGGCGTTTTACGTATACAATAATTAAATTGGCTTTTGTTCATTCAGGAATTGAGGAAGAAGTTTGAAAAATCAAGCGACGATGTAGATTCCGCATTATCGAAATACATGAGCAAAAAGCCTAAAGATCCGACATTACCGGAGGTACAGTACATAGCCATGTATGTGATTTTGCTTGATAGACTAACTTCCTAATAACAGGCAGCAAAGGAGCTGGCTGATAATCGAAAGACATTCTATAAATTTTATATGGAGTACGTGTCCAAATTAAACGACATTGAGGCGAAAAAGAAAGTGGATTATATGGAGAATGTAGGCTGAAACAGTGTAAACGTTGAGTCCTCGATCTAACATCTTCTGCCTCAAGGTGCTTGCATACATGTACTCGGAATCTGCTTTTCATCATCAAAGTTACGAAATTTTAAAAGACCTGGAGCCTTACATGCGTGACCTGACAGGTAAGCTATAGCCTTTTTTTTTTTTTTTTTTTTTTTCAATGCCTGTTTTGAACCTTGCCCTGATACTTTGTGCTCGCCCTGAACTCTCGTAGGGTTACTACATGATGTAGGTATCATTTCGAAATTTTTGCGGTACAAATTGGATTAATTTGTCAGATTTAAATACATAGTCTAGAGAGAGACACGAGGAAGAGGCTCAAGAGGGCCTTATTTACCAATCAATTTGTGAACAGGTTAGATTCCATATTACACTATTAAATACAATCTTAACATACAATTCAGAATGCTGCTGAGCAATACAATCCCTTGCAAACAGCCAGTAATGCCAAATTAAGTATAGGGGGTGATTCGCCATCTACCAAAACCCATAAATCAGGCTATTTATTCGAGAGAAAAAATGGACGAGTATATCAAACCTGGTCTAGGAAATATTACTCCATCTTCGATGGAGAGTTGATCTGCACTACTCGAAATTCAAAGGTAATCCGCAAATTTTTTGTATCTCTATTGCACTTCATTCATCACACAGTACAATCTAGACTTCAACTAAAGACGATGATGGCAATAACATCTGCAATTTGCGAGTATGTAGTGTGAAATTGACTGATAATTATGACCGAAGATTCTGCTTTGAAGTGATTTCACCAAACAGGTACGTCCTTGTCATGCTCAAGAGGAAGAGTTTACTAAATCAATGACACCAGAGTGTTGGTTTTACAGGCAGAAACCGAGCAAGACATGAATGGATGGGTCTCTAGTATCCGAACAGCTAGTCAAATGGCCTTGAATTCAGACATTGCGCCAAGATATACACAGCAGTTACCGAATCTTCGAAAGGTAAGTACCCAAAAAGATACACTGTGCTATCAAAATGTATTAACTTTTCAAAGAATATTTTGGAAACATCTACGCTAAATCAAGCAGGAAACGAAGATGAAAGAAACGAGGAATCTCAAAGGCAATCCTTGAAAGAAATCAGAATGGTGCCTGGAAATGATCGCTGTGCAGACTGTGGAGCCAATGACCCTGAATGGGCTTGCACCAATCTAGGGATCATTGTCTGCATTGAATGCTCAGGCATTCACCGTAGTTTGGGTGTACATGTCAGCAAAGTTCGATCCGTTGTGCTTGATAAATGGGAATCAGATGCGATTGAGGTCATGTTACGTCTAGGCAACGCTGTTGGTAACAGCATTTACGAATCAGCCGTGCCAGATCATATGGAACCATTTCGTATTGCTCACAATTCTGCTAGAGGAGACCGTGATCTATGGATTATTGAAAAATACGTCAAAAAATCGTTTGTGGCCCCATGTAACTTGTCCCAAGAATCGTTAGATAAGGTACAACCACCTCTGCGATAATAAAAGTCTATCCATACTAATAATCCCGACAGGAATTCTGGAATGTTACTATCGAAGGAGAATTAGATAATTCACTAGAGCGGCTGGCACAGGGAGCTAATGTTGACTACAAAAATATAGAAGATGAATCAAGATCTGCTTTGCACAAAATGGTAGACAAAGGCGACGAGGTTACAGTCGAATTTTTACTGCAGAGGTTGAGCGATATTAACCAGCAAGATGCTAACGGCTGGACTGCACTTCATTATGCTGCTGCAAACAACAACGTTCGGCTTGTGCTCGCATTGTTAAAGAGACATGCCAAGCCAGATATCAGCAACAAATCCAATATGGTAACTCAAGCCATTCTGTCATTCATAGCATTTGTATTAATCCTTTGGTTAAGTCTCCATTAGATTTGGCTGTAGATCGTCAGAGTGTACAAGCAGTAACAGCATTGCGCTTATTTGCATTTGATAAACAACACAACTCATCTCCATCTAGCTCCTTGGATTTTGGATTCCGGGAAGCCATGTCTTCTTTTAAACAAACTAATAGCGAAAGACCTGCTATAGGAACCTCTCATTCAGCTGTAGATTTAAGACAGGTCAGCGCCATGGTACCAAAATCAAGCGGTGTGCTTAATGATGATCAGAATAGCCATTTATTGAATATAGACAAATAACATATAATTCCCAATCTAATAATAACAATCTTCTGTATTCCTTTCTTCATTAATCAACTAATAAACTCATGTACTATTTTTTTTTTTTTTTTTTTTTTTTTTTTTTTTTTTTTTTTTTTTTTTTTTTTTTTTTTTTTTTTTTTTTTTT
>MU619237.1:107949-195612 GCA_025201805.1 Parasitella parasitica
TACATTACAGTAAAGGGACAGAATTACGTTTCTTCTGCAATCGTGGTCTCCCTCTTGGTTTATGCTTTACATCTTGACAGCCAACTTTACCTGTCGAAACACAGCGGCGACAAGGACGAACATTATCACATCGTAAATGTGATCTTTTGCAATGGTTACAAGCCTTGTCAACATTTCTACCTTTTTTACAAATTGCGCCAGTTGAGGAGGAGGTCTTTATTGTACGCCTGGACTCTTGGTCAACTTCTTCGTATTCATCAGTATCAGAAAGCTGCTGTCTAGCAAGATAGTATGATAGACTATCAGATGATGAAGATATGCTTGCTTTTTTTTGTTTAGACTTTTTTTGATCTGATCCAAGATTGCTAACACTGTTTTTTCTTTGAGGCATCGATAAGTTATTGTCTCTTGTAGCGTTGCCTAGCTCAGGTGCGTAGCCCATGGGCGTTGGTTTGTCTGCTTGCTGTATATCTTGATCTAAACCTTCTTGTAAGTGTATTTCTTCTTCGTTTGACGAGGTTGATGAAAATGATGAAAATGAAAATGATGCAGAAAGCATAGGAGTGGAATTGCTCCGATATGCTAGATGGTGATCGTTGAAAATAGCTGATATTGGTGTTGCCGTTTTGTGGATGGAAGGCAGAGGATATGGCATGAGTGTTGGCACAAAAGAAGAAGATAGGTGTTGATCAAAGTAGCTGTTGGAACCCTACAATTTATATACTTTAGTTTCGAAAAGTACACTGTTTTATTTGAGCATTAACAGCATATCTTACAAAGGTATTATTACAGTTAAACTCGTTCAGCATGTCTTGATCATGAAGATAGTAATCACATGGAAAGACGTCTGAATTAGTAGAATCTTCTGGGAATAATGACAAAGGGTGGCATAGCAGCTGGTGTTGTGGTGTGTTTGATTCTGCGTCAAGTCCTGCTACGCTGTTACATGGTGGTGGCAAACATGTCATATCAAATGCTGTTGCATCCGCGAAAGGTTCAATTGGTGTATAAAAAGGAGTTGAGGATGATTGCTGTTCCATCATTTGTAAATAATGCAGATCTGATTCGCAAGTAACAGAAGAATAAAGTTCGTCAAAGTCCAAAAGTGAATCGTTGCTTGCACTGTTTAAGAAGTCTTGTATGCGCTGCTGATTTTTCATATCTGTTTGCACTTGCAATGTTTGCTGAAGATGGTTGTAGACCAAACCGTCTGCTGGCATGCATACATCGTCTTCAGTAATCGAATGTAGCAAATTGTAATAGCTATTACTCTCCATGATAGTCTATAACAGAGAAAAGTATGGAAAAGCGAAAAGAAATACGAACGTTTATCAATATGAGTTAAATACAAAAATTGGAAAACGTATTAAAAGCATTCTTAGGCAAAAGATCAATCTTTTTTTTTCTTCAAAAAATCAACTTTGTACAATTCTTTACCTGGAGTTACAGTAATGGTCTGAATTTGTTATTTACATAAACGCTGCTATTATATCATCATTTCGATAGGAAATTTGAATCGATAAGCATGTAGTTTAGTGATTATTATTATTATTCTTAATTTCCAGCAAGATACAAACACTACAACAAGACTTAGATCTCTGTCCACAAGAAGACATTGATTTTTACAAAAAAGAGAGAAATACCAATGCATACCTCGTTCAATAACAAATGCATCCATCCAAATATTACTGTTTCTCATAGTACTGATTCGACCTTTATAGATATTTTAGAAGCTTGTAAAACCGAAGAAATCCAAATTGTTGACACTGGATTTGTCAAGATGGAAAAATCTCCTGATAATCTTCGTGTTCACCATGCGTCAGCTAGATTGGCATTGCATAAAGTGTATCAGGAGAGATCATGCTGGAATTCGAATAACAACCATGTACAATAGACATGTTGACACTGTCTCACTTTTATATTAACTGTAATTTTTAACAAACACATAAAATCAGGCATTGTTCAATGGCTAGTTTTATTTGTTTGCTATAAACATTTCTAATCTGAAAGTATTAAATTAACCCTGGTCTTGTACATCATGAAAATTACCTATTCTGTTGTTTTGGATATAATTTGAACGGTAGCCATGTCAAGATACGTTAAATACTCAATTATAATGACAGAGACACACCTTGTTTCTATACAAAATTTATATGCCATATCAAATCTTTTATGTGGATCTAATGTGCCTTGAAATTCAGTCGACAACAGCAAGGACTAGCCTCGTGGAGGATGCTGTATCGCATAGTATTTCACTTTGAATATTGACGTTATACATGAGAGTAACTACGCAATAACTCCATCACATGTGTGTCTTCATACATTGGAGCCAAGCAGTGTTTAATGACAAGCCAAAATGCCTCTTGTGGATCATCAGAGCCTATTTCAAACAGTGTTGTAAAAAGTGACGTAGAAGGAGTCGAGCAAAAAATATTTTCTGAATGGATATATTTTGGATTCTAAAACTCTTTTAAATACATTTACATCTTTCGAAAGAAACAGTTATTATGTCTGCTGTAAGTCAAGCTTTGCTATCACATGCACTATAGCAGTGATGGCGATATATCAATGAACATATACTCATTTTTTGCTCGATAGTTTGTTCCCGTAAACCCCAAGCCTTTTCTTAACGAACTTACTGGTAAGCCTGTTGCAGTCAAGTTGAAATGGGGCGGTGAATATCAAGGCTATCTTGTTTCTGTTGATAATTACATGAATCTCCAGGTAAGAGTATTGCTGTATTGTACGCGTTCTTTACTGATTGGATTGTATATTCCTCAGTTGGCAAATACAGAGGAATTCCAAAATGGCACATCAGTTGGCACACTCGGCGAAGTTTTGATTAGGTACACTGATTCACGCCTCGATATCTAGAACATGTTCAGCTAATCCACTCTGTTATAGATGCAATAACGTTCTTTATATTCGTGGAGTCGAAACGGACAGCGATGTGAAAATGGAATAAGAATTGACATATAACGATATCATATCTCTTGAAAATGGAGACAGAAGAAAATAAAATATTATGTGTATACTTGCGAAAGCGAAGGAGTGTTTATTAAGGGTAGCCAGCAAGTACGATGGATATTTAGAGCGTTTGATGACCTGCAGTTTTGGATTTATTATTACGCAAAATGACAGCATTATTAGGTTGCTGGGCAACGATCACTTTTTTGGCGGTCGAAGAGGAGGAGCTCTTGAACCAAGAGGAGAGAAACGACAGCTTGATACGCAGAGGCACAGGCAAAGCAGACGATAGCTTGAAGTCTGGGCTATTAGATTGAATAGGCCATGATTTGAGCTCTGCAAGTTGATGTTGAACGCCTACAACTTGACTTTCTACCATAACTTCATACATGGTTAATCTCCAGGACCCTCCAGTTTTGACCCAATCATAAATGTCGATCGTCTCTTCTGCCTTTTCTTTCATCCTCTTTAATGCCTGCTTTGAGATCGATTTTAGGACGTCGTAAGCAAGGTGTATTCTGTTCATAGGACTTGACTCCAATACACTGCATTTAGGCCCCATTTGACGTTCTATTTCCTGTGCTAACTGTTCATAACCAGCGTTTAACCTGATATTCATCACCAAGGATCTGGTAGGTTTATCTAGTATCTCAAATCCAGTGAATTCTGGTGGTTTCAGATGTTGTTTCTTGATCTCTGCATCAACAATTGAGAGGAATTCATCGACTGCATCCCATTTTGTTGAAAAATCAGCACCTCTTTCTATCAAAGCTCTCCCAATAATAGGCAGATGAGGCTGTGTGTTGTGAGCTTGGTTAGGGCCAAATTGAACAAACGTGTTTTCTTGAAACTGCTGAAGAGAAGCTTGGATAGGGGTACCTGGATCAGGCTCTAGATAGAAAACAAGTGATCTGCGAGCCTCACGAAGCTTGTGTGGTGAAGGGGTGATTCCTGGTGAAGAATTCATTTTGAATGCTTCCAATTTAAACTCTGCAAAACTAGGCACATCTTCCTCTTTAGATAAGGATTCTCTGGCTGGTGCACTAATGGTAGATCGAGTGTCAATGGCCTCAGATACAGGCATGTCCTGAAAAGAATTTAGTATACAGGAAAGAAGGAGGTATTTTTTGTTCAGAGAGAATCAATATTTATTGAAACTTAAAATAAAGACCCCGTTGTTTAAAGAAAAAGATGCTCGTGTTACAAAGAAGCAGTGCTGAAAACACACTAGAGAGATGGAAGTTACAAGCTATATAGCATAATCAAATCTGGTTCAAAGAATTATCAAAAAGTAGGGCCTTACTATCGCATTTTGATCATCGTCCCAATTTCGATGCTTGACATGGTTTACTATAAAATAAATCCCTATCTGTTGTAGCATCTTCAGACGGTGTCTTCTTCATAAAACAAAACATTTTCATATTAGATAAATCGTCTCTAAAAGAGTAGACATGAGGTAAATTGTTCACGAGGTTGGGGAGGAGGGGGATGATAAGCTTACATTTCTGTGATGCAAGATGGTTTTTCATTTTTAACTTCATATTTGCATTCAACAATTGGCATTTCCTGATTGTAGCATCATTTGCCGTAGTCTGGTTAAAATCTTTCAAGAACGAATAATTATTCTTCCAAAAATGTTTGCTATCAGTGAACTATCAATGCAAATCAAGAATAAAGTGATTCCAACGAACTTTATTAAATTTTAATCAAGCTTTTGAGCAGGAACTGCTGAAGCAGTAGAGGTACTGAGGCTTGCATTAGTCTTTGATTCAACAACAGATTTAGTCTTGTCAACGTATGTTTTAGTTGCTTCCTTGGCAGCAGAAAGCTTGGAGTTAGCGAATTCTTGAGTACGTTGAAGTTGGCTATTTAATATTGCCTGACCTTGCTGGAGACGTGCATCGATCAAGTCTTTATTGCTAATATAGAGACGAGGAAAAACGAATGCAGAGACGACAAAAATCGAGATCAATACACGGCTTGGGACATAGGCCGAAATTCTCCACGTTGTGAAAAAGATTGCCAGCCACTATTGCATTAAATTACTATGACATTTTAAAAATGTCCTTCCTATCCATTTACCTTTAAACTTGTTTTCATATCTTCGATCAAGACAATTCTTGTAACTGCTCTTGCCACAGTTTCAGCAACATCAACCACGATGGAGCTATAATGCACAGCAGAATCTTTATTCAATAAATCCGTGTCTTGGTTATTTAAAACATCGCTGTGTAATAAAAATTAGTTTTAGATCAAGCATCCATCAGTTTCAATGTCTACCTCCATGGATGAGTACTTGGGCGATCAGAAATTACAGTTTGAGTGAACTGCGTCCCAAATACATAGAGAAAGTTAACAGAGATCGCAATTGTCAAAGTACCAGTGATAATTTGCAGCAACGAATAACGTTGCGTTAAGGTAATAGAACCTATCAAACCAGCAAGTACAATCGCAGAACGAACTGGATTCTCCCATTTGCATAAACGAAGAACCTGTGCTTCAATACGTCTTGTAGTATCATTTCTTTGACCTATTACACAAAGATTATACAGATATGAGATAATGACATAGTGTGTTTGTATATATACATTTACCACGAGTGCTTTTTTCATACGTTCTAGTCGAAGCACCAGTAACAGATGTCGTTTCTAAATGATTTTCCATAGCAAATTTCAACTGATGAAGAAAAGAGATAAAAGACTGGTAAATAAATGAAATCGGAAAATGCGTCCATTTCTATTCATGCAAAAGCAAATTTCCAAAATCTTAAACCTGGATGGTTTTAGTTTTAAAAATCAACTCGGTATTTTGTGTATTTCATATTGATCAGCTGCACGGTCAATAATAGTCAAACACTTGTTTCAGCAATCACTTGATGATTGTCGATTATCCAAAAAGTGTCCTACTTTGTATAATATAAAGCTACCGCTATAAAGCCCCGTTTTTCTTAATAATCAGTCGCGTTCTAACCTACTTGCGTTTATTGCATAGCAAAATCATCTAAATTGAAAACCAACGAGTACATTTTCACGTCTATGATATTGTATTCCCTATTTCTTTGCAAAGATGAAATCAAGTATATTGCTCTGAACATATTTTGCGTAGTTATAAGCATATATAGTACATAGTACAGTTGTGGTTGGTTATTTTAACCTAATTTAGTCAATTTTCACCGAAAAGCTGTTGGCAGGCGAACAAGCAATAGGATAGATCGAGTAGTAGCATATTTTTCAATCAAAGAATGAAACTACATAAAAATGGCTTTTTAGGTCTTACTTGATCTGATATAAAAAAAGAAAAAAAAAAGAATGACTGAAAGCTATTTATTTCTGTTCAATTTGAAAAATGATGAACATTTTATACGTTGTAAAATGGCGCAAAGAAAAAGGTTTTGGCTGAACGTTGTGTCTTTATCGCCTAATAGTTTGCAAAGATATGTACCTGAATCCCAACTTCTCAGATAATCTTCTCTTAATGTTGCATTTTCTGGATTACAGACCTAATAGGATGCTTTATTACTGCTTCCGAAAGGATTCAAATTGAACTTGAATTCTAGATCATTACATCAACATTGCAATTTCCAATGGTAGTTTTGAAAACACACCATACACAATCGAACATTGATGTTACTCATAATATATGAAATGACTCAAACGTTGGCAACATGTAATTATTGCAGCTAGTAGTATCATTATTAGCTACGTAAACATTGTTGCTAGTTGTTATTTTTTGCTGGTTTCATGATATCAGTGCCGGTTTTAACACAATTAATTGTAGCATAGCAATTTGACCAAAATCCCCTTTCTTGTACTCTTGTTGGGAACTTATACACGTTTGAGGAATATTTGATATATGCAAGGATGAAATATGATGGGGGTATCAGAAACAGAGAAACAAAGAGATTTTATGCTCATAATAATGCATCTTATTGAAGTGCGATGCTATAGAAGAAGAGTATTGAAGAATAGAAACTTGAAACATTTCTTGAGCAATTTACGGAATGTCAAAGTAGTTTGAGGTGAATTATATCCAGGTTAGAACATTATATGAAATTTCGTCAAGTAGCATTGTAAAGAAAATTAGATCATTGATCAAGTTAAAAGAACATGGAAACCTCTAATCTCGAACATCTTTTATACAGTCAATGAAAAGCATATTTCGTAAAACACAGCAGCTCATTTTCATTTCTATTTACTAGTAATATTCCAATTTTTAATAAATTTGATAGATATATAGTTTACTATTGTTATATTCATCAAAGTATTTCATGATCATTGAAATCTGCATAGATCTTCAGAGTGTATCTGAACCTTTGTGAATCACTCGATTTGCATAACATCTTCTCCCCAGTCACATAGACTTCCTGGGGACAAACCCTGATGTTTCTGTCCTCATTTCTTCCAGAAACATATAGCCATGTCCTCAAGTGTTGGTCCTGATTGTACTGAACTAAAGCAAAAATATGACAATTGCTTCAACAAATGGTATTCTGAAAAGTTTTTAAAAGGGGACACTACACCTGAATGTGAAGATTTCTTCAAGAATTACCGAGCTTGTGTCATGGTAGGAGGAACTTTTTTTTTTTTTTTTTTTTTTTTTTTTTCATTCAGCTGTCAAAATATAGATGTATCTCACTCTTTATTATTGTTAGACTACATTGAAAGAAAAGGGCATCGATAAATTACTGGACGATTCTCGCAAAGAAGCACCGTTTCCTTCAACTGATCAAAAGCAGGGAAATTCAGGATAAGACGGTATAATTTGTAGACTTCTTTGTCTGGACCTTTCAATGTATCAAAAAAAAACCCCATTATATACTATCATAATAAAGTATTTAGCCTGAATAGAAAGCATGCTTTTTGGTTGCTGATTGCATTTGGTTGAATGCATTTGAAGGCATGGCATATTGGGATTCACCTCTTCGTGACTGGTTGACATGTATTGCATTTGCTAAACATTCAGTTGAAAAAAAGTTTACGCAACTTCTTTTTGCACTTTAGATAAGCATGGCATCCATTATTAACTCGCTCGCTGTGCCATCCAGCTATCGCGATCAGCTATATCAGGTAAATTAGCGTCATTTCTATCAGGCACGAATTGCGATTGACGTGTGGTCATGCTATTACTAGGGATCCTCAAACCAACTCTCAGACGATTTATCAACAACGGCCACACTCTATGTTGGAAATCTCTCCTTTTTCACAACAGAAGAACAGATATACGAACTTTTTGGGAAATGTGGAGAGATTAAGCGTATCATCATGGGCCTCGATCGTAATCAGAAAACCCCTTGTGGATTTTGCTTTGTAGAGTAACTATCTCACAGTGTTGAAAACAAGCGGCCTGAGTATTAATATGTTGGACATGCTAGATACTATCACCGCTCTGATGCGCTGGACTGTATGAAGTATACCAACGGCACCAAATTAGATGAACGTGTTATTCGTTGCGATTTAGATCCTGGATTCAAGGAGGGTCGGCAATTTGGCCGTGGCAAGAGTGGTGGTCAAGTGAGAGACGAGTACCGTACGGAATACGATGTGGGTAGAGGTGGATGGGGGCACCGCATGCGTTTGCAGCTTGAGCATGAGCGTGAACGCAACATCAAAGAAAACTATGAGCCTGTCAAGGACATTCCTCAAGGCGCGGAAGAATACAAGAGTCGAGCTGGCACAGGGGGACAGAGCACAAAGCGCAAATATGACGACAATCAAGATGAATCTCGTAAACGTCAAAAAGAACAGGTACGGGTCTTATACTTTTTAATTTATTGAAAAACACAACTAAACTTCAATCGCCATGTAGAACCCACGGTTTAGAGAAAACGAGGACGATGACGAAGAGTAAATTAGTGGACACAATAAACCCATTGTTTAATCAAGACTTTGATAAGATGAAAATGAAGTTGGGCTGAAATAGTTAGATGATGGCGATGGCTTTAATCGTGATGGCTTGACCAGCTGTGCCAAGGGCTGCAGTGATACTTTTTTTACAAATTGAGAGAGTAAGTTTGATGACTGTCTCGCTAAAAGGTCCTCATAGTAGGGCGCCTTGTCCGAATTGGGGCCAGAGTGAATGATGGAGGGCTTGTCGTACAGAGACCCTAGTGATCTGGCTCTTCTTAGTGAAGAAGCGCCAGTTTGTATGCTTATAAGCGAGCCTGTCTCCCTGTTCAGGTGTGAAGCCAGCTGGTCACTTAGATCTTTGAAAAAACCAGTTTTAATTACATTTTAAACATCACGCATTCCTATACGACGACTAACCTTGTGTGAGCATTGTGTGATGTTCACTGGGGTAGTTAGGTTGCTGATCATCCTTCGTTATTTCTGGCAATTTATAAGAGTAGCTAGAATGTTTATCTTTGTCATTGGGAGATGCTAGCCGTATCTTCCAATGCGTGCTTTCTTGGAAACGCCTGCTTGTGATATCTTCATCTACGCACAGCACATTTTTTATGATTCTCGGTCTAGCTGAGACTTGGCTAGATTTTGGACTCTGTGGCTGTGGATCTTGCATCGATAGGTCATCCGCCGAAGGAGTTTTTGCAATTTGTCGGAACGCAGTTAACAATCCAAGCTGCTGTAGTCGAATTGTATCATTCTCAAGCAGAGGTTTGATGCGTCGAACACGCTCGTTGAAATTGAGCCTGATATCTCCTTGAATTTTTGTCGTGTATCGAAGTCTATCGTATGGGTATTGGATTTTCCAGTCAATCCTGTCGTCTACATGTTGGGCTGGATCGCTAGGCAGTAGCTGTAGTCCCCTGAGTCTCGAGCAGTATTTGTTGGAGATTCTGAATTCTTGCCGACATGCCAGCGGCATTTTGTCCGTCTCAGCGACTTCCAGATTTCCTTTCAGACTGTCACCGATCTCCCAAGCTTCTGCTCTGTCATCATGTACAAGGTTGCTGCTGGGTTTGGCCAGAGTCTTTGATGGGTATGCAGGGTAAATATACACTTTGTCCAAACCTCTGACTGTTGGCGATTTAAGTTTGTCGAGATCGGTACCCAAATGGGTTGGTTTTGTGCCATTCACTGCGGATGGCAGCCATGCAAAGCGCCAGAGATACTGGTTTTCTAATGGTTGATCCGACTCTACTGCGTCGGCACTGATTGCACGAACTACGAAATCAAGCTTTTCGCCTGGGAGCAAGGGGTCCGATTGAGCTGCACTACCCCAGCATAGATAGCTATTCGTCACTATATTGTAAATCTTGATGGGATGGTACAGAGGAATTCGAGCGAATCTTGCATTTATAATGTCATTGATAGCTTGGCGTGTTTCTTCTTCCAGGAATTCATGCAACGGCGCTACATCTGCTCGAGAAACAATAGTTCCATGAGCTAAAAACTGATCTAGATCAAATTCAGGCATTTGTGGCATTCTATAGTGCTGTTCTCGTATCAAGTCGCAGCTGTGGTAAAAAGCATTCAAGCTGTCAGAAGGATCCGCAAAAACGTACGTTTGTTTGACATGTCTTTTGTATCCTAATTCAAGCTTTCTTGGCCAAAAGTAGCCATATGTGTCCCATAGATTAAGTAACTGCGTCCACTGCACCGTTAGATCAGGCTCTGACAGTACTTGGTCCAGCCTCAGCTGCAGATTTTCTGTAGGTCGTGCGACATTCCCCACTTTGAATGATGCATGCTTCCACAATTGAATAGAATGCAGAGTGTTTCGATTATTGATCATATCGGTAGAAGCATGGAATATGCTGAAGAAATCAGACACTGTCTGCATGACAGACTCGTCGTTCATATGAGCAATAGCCCCATTAGCAATGAGGTTGTCTGCCCAGTCCCATTCAGTAACAAATTCTGTAGTCATCGTTTGCTGCGAAGGTGCTGTGTTGTCAGGATGGACGTATATACATGGCTTTTGGCTTAAAACAAAGCAAGGTTCAGGAGCGAGTGTTCCGTTAGGACAGATGCCGCTTCTCCAATCAGCTAACCGACGCAGTATATGATCCGTGTCGTCGCTGTTGAGGAGATGAAAGTCTCGTGCTCGCATTTTATATCAGTTGTAATAAGAAAAAGAGAAAAATAAAAGAAAAAAAAAAAAAAAAAGAGATACTTTTGTTATACGTTTTTCTAGTGTGCTCTTTGTTTAGCGCTACAAGTCGGATGACCATCGAAAACAACAAAGATCTAGAAATACCCAAAAAAAGAAGACGCCTTCAGCAAACAATTTAACCAAAGCATAGATAGCTTCAAGGCCATGAAACTGATCAGGCTGACATAATGGACCGCTTTGCTCGAAAGAGCTATAGATGTACGTTTCCTATCTCTAAATGCCACGACAATGACAATGACAATGTGGCGAATGTGGATGGGTGAGTTCATTTAGTAGAGCTCGACGCTCTCTCTCTCGCCAGGACATTTGAACATCAGAAACGCGCGCAGCATTCTTCACGACATCCAACAATTCCGCGCGACTCAAAAACAGCAGGGTGCAGCGCATTGTTTCACATCTTTTGTCAGTTACCATGAGGGTTAATTCTAATGGAAGCATCAAAAATGAAAACTATCAAATGCAGCTAAACTGGTTCAATAGTTGCGTGAAATCCAGGATTGTAACTGATTACAGCTACCAACCTGTTCAAGACCGTCCACGGCCCTCGCATGGTAAGCGGTTTTCGTTTCAAGCCCAATAGAACCAGTAACTTCTAACATTATGATCAGATACAGCTGCAAATCGAGCACCAGGCACTTTGAACAACTGCTCTAATAGCAGCAGCAGCAGCAGCAGCATCCAGAACATAAATAGCAATGAAAGTATGAGATTTCAAACAAACAATAGTAGTTATAGAAGCCGCAATTTCAGCGCAGCTAGTAATGGCAGCAACAGCAACAGCAACAGCAATATCGCCAGCAGAAACTACAGCAGTGGTAGTCTTAAAAGACCTGCTACAGCAAGTGGAGATGATGCCAATGAAATAGTCGATTTGACATGTAGCCAGCCTAAGCGACTGAAAATCTCAAGCAACTCTCCCCCTCCTACTCAGCACTACGAGCTCCCTAGAGAAGCCTTTTTTGCAGACAATACAATGGACGCTGATTTTATAGATCATGAGCTAGATGTGTTTGATCAGGACTTCGGCGAAGCTGAGTATCAAGCCGCTTTCCATGAAGATTCAAATGGCCACCATGCTGCAATTAGTTTAGACACTGAAAATGATTTCTTTCCTATTGATGAAGATGAAATTGTAGGCTTGGACAATATCGTCTCATCTGCGTCGCTTCAACTCTTGTCTCCTGCAGAGCAACACCAATCGACAAAGGCTGAATTGGAGATGATTCTGAATACGCTCCAGCAAAGACAAAACGACGTGAACAATAGTATTGTGGAGGGGCTCACAAGCGGGCTCCCTTTTGATCAGAAAGTTTTACTTGATGAAAGAGCCGATCTGGTTGAACAAATCAAAGATTTGCAAGATCGCATCAATAGCTGGAAGCCTGATTCACTAGAGACGGAAGAAAACACAGCAGGTGACGATGTTCACCTTGTTCTATCTGACGATGAGCGTGAAACTGCAGAAATATCACCGTTTTTCTCTGGCACATCCACAGAAACACCAACCAATAGTATAGCTGCAGCTTCTTCAACACCTGCAATTGCTCCATCATTGGTGTCATCTCAGCCTACTTACCCGTGGAGCCGAGACGTAAGAAAAGCACTGGTGCAAAATTTCAAATTGGCTGAATTTCGCCCGAATCAGCTTGAAGCCATTAATACTACGCTAAACGGCGAGGACGTGTTTGTGCTCATGCCGACCGGAGGAGGGAAAAGTCTGTGTTATCAGCTTCCTGCCATTATTCAGAGACATGGACGACAAGGAGTGACATTTGTGATATCCCCTTTGCTGTCGTTGATGGAAGATCAAGTGCGACAGCTGGTGGAAAACCGAGGCATCCCGGCGCACATGCTGAGCGGTTCCACCAATGCTGCAAAAAAGAGTTGGCTCTACGCTGATCTGAGCAAGCCCACACCTACGACCGTACTGGTCTACATTACTCCCGAGCTACTCAAGAATTCGGGTGCTTTGCAGCAGACGCTGGACAGCCTAGCTAGACGAAATAAACTCGCCAGATTTGTCATTGATGAAGCGCATTGTGTCTCCCAGTGGGGCCATGACTTCAGACCCGACTACAAGTCGCTGGGCTCTCTCAAGAGTTCGTATCCAAATGTGCCCATCATGGCTTTGACGGCAACAGCTAACGACGCCGTGCAAAAGGATGTGCTTCACAACCTTCAAATGACCCACTGCAAAGTAATGAAGCAAAGTTTCAACCGTACCAACTTGATGTAAGCCCAGGACATCATAATTCAAACATGTAGTTTCATGCATTAACCGTAATAACTTAGCTATCAAATTGTGCCGAAAACAAACTCTACAGTGTATACCGATATGGCCAGCTTTATCCGTGGCCAGCCTCCCGGTCAATCAGGCATCATATATTGCACCACCAGAAATGATTGCGAGCTGGTGGCCAATAAATTGCATTCTGAACACGGAATATCTATAAAGCATTATCATGGCGGGATGAGTACCTCTGAACGCAGCATCGTTCAGCGTGAATGGCAACAGAGCGAGATCAATGTCATTTCAGCCACCATTGCTTTCGGCATGGGTATCGACAAGGCAAACGTCCGCTTCGTCATCCATTACACTGTCCCGTCTTCTCTGGAAGGCTACTATCAGGAGACTGGGCGTGCTGGTCGCGATGGTCTCCCTGCGACGTGTAGACTCTACTACCAATTCGGCGATACGCAAAAGAACCACTTTTTAATAGATAAAAGCGAGGGAAACTTTCAACAAAAGCAACGGCTAAGAGACAACCTCAATACGATGGTGCGATTCTGTGAAAACGAGGTTGACTGTCGGCGCAAGCAGATTATGGGGTACTTTGGCGAGAGATTCGATCCGGCGGGCTGTCGCCGTATGTGCGACAATTGCGTGAAGGGATTGAATTCGACCCGAGTTCTCAAAGATAAATCGGAGGAAGCAAAGACCCTGCTCAAGATTGTGGGAGCTATCGTTAGCCCTGAAACGATCACCCTGGCGCAGACGATTGACGTCTACCGTGGCTCGAGAGGCAAAAAGCTGTTAGAGCAAGGCAGGGACCGATTAGAAGGTTACGGCCTGGGCAGCAGGCAAACGAGACAAGAGGTGGACCGGCTGTTAAAGCACATGGTTATTGAGAATATCCTTCGGCAGAAATCTGTGGCCACCTCGATGGGATCTTTTACGCAAGTCGTTGTAAGTCAATAGTTGCTTTTGATATAGTTTGGTTGTATTAATTTAAAATCGCATACGGCAGTTTGGTCCGAAGGCTAATGCGATTCTCAATGGCTCTGAAAAGCTGATGATAGCCTTCAATTCAGAGGTAACTAGAGATTCTTGTTGTTTGTCGTAGATATTAATAATCAGCATTAGACTATACCAATTAGAGCTGGACCAGGATCAGGATTTGTGTCTGCAGGAACAATGGTAAGCAGAACGATGGCTCAACCAGCAGCACCAGGTAGACGAGCTTTGCCTACAACAATAAATAGACCACAAACAGCTCGAAAAGGAGCTATAGCAGCAGCAGGAAACAAGAGGACAGCACCTGCTGCTTCTCTCAGCACAGAACACACTAGTAGAAATCCTTCTCCGGTTCCACTTGTCAGAACAGCAAAGGATAAGGCATTGGAGAATTGCTTGAAAGAATTGCAGAGCATGCGGCAGCAAATACAGGTTAGAAAGAACATTCGTCATCCTGGGACTATCCTAACAGATACAGCCCTGAAAAATATTGTAATATCCGTGTAAATACAAAGCGTTGAGAGCATTTTATCTAATCGTCTCAATCGTGTTTAGGCAAAAAAGCTTCCCATTACTGATCGGGAGTTTCAACTGGTTACTAATATGAAGGAAGAGCTATTTCTGTCGTATGGAAAATTGTTTCTATCCATCTCGCAAAAATACCACCATATAAAATCTATTACATAGCACTAGTAGATATCATAAATACCAGCCTTTACTGTTGTTTCACAGCATTGATCGCCCTTTAAAGTCGAGTCAAGATTGTATTGTTAGTAATATGATCGCCCAACTACTCAAAAATTACTGAATTATCACATTAGCCAAATCCAAGAAATGTAAAATGTATCTAACAAGTGTCTAAAATAAAAATTGTGTAAATATACATCAATCCAGCATCCTGTGCTTACTGCTACTGAAAAGAAATGCACAGACATTTGGTAATCGACAAAAAGGACGGTGATCAAGACGATGGCATCTACTGTCATTTTGCAGTTTCTGTAAAAAAAAAAAAAAAGTCCAAGTAGATGATAGAGTTCATGGTGATTGCGATAATGTATATCAGGTTTTCTGGTGACAAACCTTTTATTTCCGATAAAAGCTGAAAATTTTCTGAGAAGAGAGGAAGTTCTCCCTAACAATATTTCAGATATATCCGTCATAAACTAGACATCTAAATAATCTCAAATAAATCTATAGAACTGCTTAGGAATCTACCAAAAAAAAAATGATTGAATTACAAAATCATCAAACTATCAAACTATTAAACTGTATGTATCTGTTAAATTAGTCATTGACACAACGGCAGTTTATCCCTGACTCCAAGTTTAAACCAACCATTTCATTCTGCTTTCTTTTTTAATCGTATGTCTTTTCAAAAAAATCGTAGCATATTCAAGCAAACGAAAATCTCTATTTTTACAACTTCACAGTATCATTTTATGTTACATCTGTCGAGTTAAGCCAGCATCTCCAAGATCAAAGAAATAATACACAGTCGGGACTCGTCCTAACGGACAGGTTGATGTACAAAAATGTGTTTGGTATAGCAACTTATCCCTATTCAGAGTTTGATATTTTAAAGTATAGTGCCTAGAGCCTGGCACTTTAAATCTGGAATCTATCAGAAGCTTAATTTTTTTAGTAAAATCACCCTCAACCTCAATCCTCAATCATAACTTCTATTCTACTTTCTATTTTACATGTTCAGCATTGACATTAAGCATTATTATAAACAACAATGGTAATAGGGGCTCTATCACTAGCAGTTAGCAACTTATGAATTATTTACAACTAAAAAGGGGTTATTACAGCAAAACATTGTATTCATTAATTATCTTCTTGTTCTTTCAACCCGATGAGCTACACCTGTCTTATCATTTTACTATGAAGAAACGTATACTTGTGACATCAAAAATACTTACTTTATAGAGCTGTGTAATGTACTAGAATTGATGTCGACGTGATATCATCTCCAAGAAGATGTTTTTTTATAGCTTAGAAGCAAGAAATACAGCTTAAAAG
Source organism: Parasitella parasitica (assembly GCA_025201805.1). NCBI lineage: Eukaryota > Fungi > Mucoromycota > Mucoromycetes > Mucorales > Mucoraceae > Parasitella > Parasitella parasitica. The sequence goes on from MU619237.1 coordinate 124,247, forward strand.
CAAGAAATTTACCTTCGTGTGCCATTTTTTGATTGATTTTTATAATTGAAAGTGCTTTGAAAACACCAGAAATAGTATCCATCGGGAAAAAACTATCTTATATATGATTTTGGTGCAATTTGAGCATGATTTTTTTTTCGATGCAAAATCACGGATTTCTTTCACTTTTTTCCTTGTGTCTACACATCAAAAATCGTCGATTATGCATTATTCACGGTTTTGACCTCAAAAATGCAACTTTTTACTATAGGATATATTAGAGGAAAATGATCGCAAAAGACCATTCCTTGATCTGAAAGACTGGAAATGCGCTCTGATTAAGCAAAATGTTGATTTTTCCCTCCTAATCTGTTTTTAAAGTTTTTCGGCAGAATGCTTTCCATAGGCACACGGGGATTATGAAATGATACCATTGTGTAGAGCGCCCAAAAATACAGCTATTCTCATAGACTGACAGTCGTGGTATGCATAGTAACAGAGGATGATATCTTGCCTCAAAGGAGTAATTTTGTTTTCTAATTGTCTAAATGGAGTTTCTCAAAGAATTTTCCCTTCCTGATTTTGGATGTATTTAATCTCCGCTATTAAAGAGAAATGGTGTTTTTTTTACGAAAGCATTAACTTTGAGAATCGATAGCTTACCCAATTCAAGCGAAAAGCAATTGAAACCTAGTAATTTAAATGGTGTGCTTCTTGGCTTCTTAATGGTAGTACTTGCATTTTTCTAACTAAAGATATCACGCTCCAATTTTGAAAAATACTTTTCCGAAAAAAGTCAGAAAAGCCGCTACCTTCATCTGATGTCAACTTGAAAAGTACAAAAACTTGGCTCTAAGCCGTGCAAATATGAAATTAAAAGGCGCCTTAAAAGTTTGATGCATTACTTTGAATTATAGTATTTGAGATCACCAAATATTGTTTTATTTTAGTGTTCGTCTTTTATCTGACAATATCACACTGAACCATTCCAATATTATAAAAAAGATGGCATAGCTTTGACTAGATGTTCTACTGTGCAACTAGATATAGAGAACCAAGCTTGGTACTTGTCTGACAAGACCTTCTAAACTTGAAGACGCCAGATCAACTGAAGGTATAAAGAATGCCACCAGGGTAATACACCCATTCGTAAAAAAATTGTCTATATAGATATTTATGAAATCCCAAGGACATAAATGTGCTTATCTTCAACCTTGTTCTCTGTTCCTGAATCCAATTAAAGGTTTTTGATCCAAACTCAACAGACATACTTACACCCAGAATCACAGATGTTTATCAATAAACAACCATGACCCTTTTTTTAAAAATCACCTTGAACTTAAAGATATGATTTAGATAGCTTATTTCGCAACATATTCTTCTTGTATTTTCATTATGAATGAAATAAAGCATTTACTCTTTTTCTGTAAATATGGAAATCCCCACTTGAAAATCTTTTTTAGGGAGACATTTCTCTTCTCTCACAAACTTCTCAGCTTTTACCAGAAATAAAAGGTTTGTTACCGGAAACCCTAATATGGATTATCAAAATCACCATGAACTTTATCATCTACTTGAACTTTTTTTTTCAGAAACTGCAAAATGGCAGCAAAATCATGCTGCATTAGAAGAGATCGGTTTCTAAAAGCAGCAAATAGCACTTGCATAGTAGGTACGACCGTCTCCCATGGTTCCACAACGTAATCAGCAGTTAGAAGCTCATACTACTAGAGCTTTGACTATACAAATTTGGACATCTGCATGGATTCCGTTTTCAACAAGTGAAAAGAGTACAACAGAGATGAACAGATCATAAAATAGGCCATGGCTGATGAGCCGCAGAGAAACTGCTTACAAAGGCTTTCTTTTTCATTTGCAATGTTTGGCTTCACTTGCAGCTCAAGAAAAAAAAATGAAATGCATGTCTTTTTCCTCAACTAAATCAAGTTACACATCAAACATAAAGAAATGGCTGAATAAAAAAAAAACAAAAAAAAACACAAGCATGGCAGATCAAAAAGGATCCCCTGGCTGATTTCTTTCTTTCTCTTTTTTTTTTCTTTCTTCTTTTTCCTACAACTCCTTTAATTGGAAATCCAAATGCAACAACCGCCACAGGAGAAAGAGGGACTTGCACCTGCAATTGATATTGCTCACACTCACAGTCATGCTCATGGTAATGGTAACGACATCTTGGTCAATTACAAAGGTGTATACCGCATTGATTGGAAATCGCATCTCTACTGGGCGCTGGCTATTGTCTTTTTTATCTTGGCCAGATTATGGTGGCTGGTCCCGCTTCCTGGAGACTCATTACTGCCTGCGTACAGAACTTATCCTGCCAATTTCTTCAACACGCTCTTCTTGGGTTTTGCTTGCTCGCTTGCTACTCGATCTATTACTGTCGCTCTGTTGAAGCCTTTTGAGGAAGGCGTCAATCCTGATTCCGTCGTCGCTTTCGGTGCTACAGGTGGTTTCGGAGCCATGTGGAGCTGTATAAGGTACAGAGCTGGATATAGATATTTTCTGCTTGCTTTTTTGGTGACTGCAGCAACCCTTTTGGGAAACGCTCTTGAAGGAGAATTGCAATCTTCCATGAAAGTCTATTACAAAGTGGGCGCAACAACCGATTTGAATTTGGCAGAATGCCAACATGTGAATGCGACTGACTACCAAGCAGCATCTTTGGCTTACTCGTCTGGACAGATTTCTCACACGATTTCTGACGCTTCTCCTCTCCTGAAAAACTATGCATTCCAGCCTACAGTAAAGCCATATGCAGTTTCCCTGCTGAAAACATCCCTTGCGTCCGTTCAAAACATCAGCCTTGGTAGTACAACAGCGGCCGCAACAGCCAACTTGGGAAAAAGAACCACCCACTCTAAAAAATGCGAAGAAGAGGAGATCGCACGTCAAGCTGCAGAAAAACAAGCTGAAGAAAAGTCAGCTTCCCAATCCACAGCGTCGTCCTCTGCTACAGAAAACGCGTCTATTGCTTCTTCTGTGCCAAATCTGTCACCTGCACAACAACAGCAGGAGCAGGAACAACAGGGGCAACATCTAAACAACCTGACGACAGATACTATTCTGCTTAACCTGGATGGCGAACAAACTATAATAAATGTTACTGCCGCGGTTTTCTATAACTTTGATTCAAGCAAGCTCTCCATTTCTAAAGATGCTAATAATCATGCCGTCGCCTACAATCCAACTACTACTGGTAGCAGCAGTGGTAGCAACAGTAATAATGATAACAGCAGCAACGGTAATAGCGGTAGCAACAGTAACAACGGTAGCAGCGGTAGCAATGGCAGCAATGGCAGCAATGGCAGCAATGGTAGCAATGGTAGCAATGGTAGCATTGGTGGCATTGGTGGCATTGGTGGCATTGGTGGCAGCGGTAACAACGGTAACAACGGTAACAACGGTAACAACGGTAACAATGGCAGCAATAGCAATAGTAACAACAATGACAGCAGCAGTAGTAGTCGTAGTAGCAGCAGCAGCAGCAGTAGCAGCGGCAGTAGTAGTAGCACCACTACCACCACTACTACTACTACCACTACCAGCAACAGCAATGGTAATAATAGCAGTTCTAGCTCCATTAGTTCCTCTACTACATCATCAGAAATCAAGCTGAACGTTATTCGTCACACCACCTCTGATAACAAGCAGGTTATCATCATCTACTCTCCTGCCTCAGACGGATATACAGCAGGTGTTTATATATCCGCCACCGCTACAAATTATACTTGTCAATCACAACTCTGCAACTCTGTAGGTGAGCATGAAGCCGACAGCAGAGTTATTGCTGATGCTCTCGCAGAAGCAATCAAGAGCGGTGTTGGGCTCTACGGTTCTCAGGGATTGGCCGCCAATATTATTAATCATGATAGCATGAGCGATAAGGGGTTATTAGCGGATGCACTTTATGCAAACCCCAACTGCCCGCAGTCCGTTGAAATACCTACCCAAGGCAATGCCGTGTACCCTTATGTTGCTGCCAGATTCAATGTCCTTAGTTTGATATGGATCTTGGGCTATGTCATCATCTATGCTATTGGTGCTTATTTGATCGGTTTCTCAGAGGAGACTTGGTCGCAATTAGCTAGAACAGGTCGAATGATCCCTCAAATCATCAGCAACTCCTCTAATTTATTTACAGATGGTATCAGTGGAAAAACTGTTAACCAAGAAGCCTTCCTTGAGCCTTCCACTGGTAAAATGGTATTTGCCAAGGATCATAATCATGGCTACAGTGTAACAGAAGAAGTTTTGTCGCCTTAATACCTTATTTTTACTTAATATTAAATTAATTTTTAGACAAAACAATAATAATAAAAAAATAGTTTTCAGAGGTTTTTACCTGCTAACACCCAATAATGTAATGTACTGACTGAAAGTTGTCAAACAATAATTTTGTCAAGACATGGCGGATGAAGGAAGCAGATCTCTGATACTGACTTTATATAAAAAAAGCTTAGAGTATTGCATGGTAAATGATTGTTCACAACACAATGATCGCCTCTACATTTTCTATTGAGAACAGTTTGCTGTTAACACACAGATTTCAGATATGAGTAGCTCGTAAATTTGTATTTGTTTAATGTCATATCCTATATGTAGAATACGTATTGTGGTCCATACGTAGATACTGATAATCTATAAATCTATTGCAAGATAATAAAGGATTCAAGACTGATTTGGGCTCATTATTTTCTTTATTGACTTCCTCTTCTCGGTATGTGGTAAAAAAAAAACAAATTGATCTGTCTCTGTCAAAGGATGACGTTTTGTAAGAGACGATTGGGTCAAGAAAAGCGGATTAGATGATATAAATAATGCTTCAATTGTCCATAGCAATGTAGATCTGACATATTCCTTGCTAATTTAAAGGTATTCAAAGTTTGTCCGATAAATTTTACTACATGGTAGGCGGGAGAATGGCTGTAGGAATTGAAGTTAGAATACGAAATAGAACGGTAATTTTGCATATACTCTACCACCTCCAATCCATTTACATATATGGCCAATTTATCACATTTTATAACTCTAACATGAAAATGTTGTCATTCATGTCTTCTTTTGTTTAATTTCGTCTAAAAAAGGTCTAAAATTCATTCGTCCAGAAAAAGACTACATGTTTGTTTGTTGGTCCCTATCCTTTCAAGACAAAGAAAATAATCTTAAAACAAAGTTTTTGATGCATCAGCATGACGAAGATCTGCTGATCTGTAAGAAGCAATGTATTTAGAAAAAAAGTTGTTTGCAGAATGTAAAATTATCGCTCTCTAACGAAATTAGTTTATTATTATTACAGGTTATTACATGTTACGCACAGGTTGCTGTAGTAGCTGACATCAAGCCGTCTCGCCCATCTTTGAATGTCCATAATCCACAATCTTCACAATGTTCCTCTACTTTGCATTTTGGCAAAGGAAATTCATTAGGCTTCTTGAGAATATCGACAACAGTTGCAATGCGATGTGTAGCTATATTTACTCGCCAGCCGTTATCTTTAACAGTGTCCCAGACGCATACTTTGCTTGTATGGCATCCTGTTTCCAAAGCGAATCCAGCATAAAAGCAGCCACTTGCAGGGCCCTAAATACAGGTATGTCAATCAACTAGCCTGCCCACAAAAAGCAACATGTATAAACTTACTGTACAAACGCCAATAAAGATGGGGTCAGCAGTGTGTCCAAAATGCCAGATAGGCATGTCTTTTGCCCCTGGCGCGCGAGGCAGATGCAATCGCTCTGAAGCTAGTCTATCTCCAGGACTTTCAAAGCTCACAGCTGGCACACCAAACGTTTGACCTACTAATGCCGCAACAGCACCACCCAGACTATGTCCTGTTAGCCAAATTGTGGCCTCAGGATATTTATCGGCTACATCCATATACATGTGCTACAAAAAGCGGCTTGTTAGCTGGTCTGCCGCAGATCTTGGTGCCATAGTACACCTATTTACTTACTGCAGCATAGTCGTAATAAAGCTCGGATTTCGATAGCGTTTTATCCAAGCACTGCCGATCGCAACTGTATTGATTTTTATTATCGTTACAATTGCACACAGCTGCCCATCCTCGTGCCGCTTTACCGCAGCAGCATGAAAATAGTACATTATCCTAAGAAAATTAATTAAACACCCAAGACGACCATGGCATCTATTTTTATTTTACATTCAACTTGTCCTTTTCTCCCGTAGGCTCACCATTGAACAATCCAGCGCTGGTACCTTTAAAGCTGATGATCAAGTGCGAATTGTCTGTGTTTCCAAATACATGACCCCGCAGACCATCCGACTCCCAGCCAAACGTCGAATTCTACAGCAAATCCTTTTGAGTATTTTTTTTTTTCTTTCTTTGCTTGTACAGTACTTACAATACGCCATTTTGATCCCAAATCATACCACTGACCATCTTTACCAAGCTCTGTGTATGCATTAAAGCTCATTTCCGACAATGATAATACTGATTCCTGATCGGTAACATCTGGCAGTAGATAGGGTGTGGGGAGTAATTCAGCAGTTTCCTGCGTTCTTAAGAGTAGTTTATCCGGCTCTCTCATTGCAAACAACTGCTTCATGTAGGCAACACTGGGCCTGTATGCTGTCCCTAATTCAGATCGCACATGGAAAGGTTGTGTAGGTTTGTCTACTTGCATAACCTGAAAACGGTTGGGTGTAGATCCGTAATTTGGAAAGTGATGATAGATGCTTTTGAGAAACATACCATCCAATGGAAGAGGTCCTAAATAAGCTTGTGGTATGCATATCGAGGCTGTGAAAAATAAGGTAGCAACTAAAATATTCCGTATAATCATTAAAGAAAAGAGTGTAGGAATTACTCATTTGGCATTACCCATAGCCAATTGTGACTGAGCAGAACCCGAGACAGCGATAAGATGTGGCCATCGTGGGTGATTGTAGTACCCTGACCATGGATGTTTTCTTTGACGAATTCCATCCATTAGAGACAAGAATTCCGATGGCTTGTTTACGCTATTTACGTTCTTTCAAAATCATGACAAAAACTTGCAATGCGACAAAGTAGATGATGTACGAAATTAATGCCTATTGGGGGTGGATTTTCTACTGGAATATAGATTTAAAGGCCGTGCAGTGAGAATCAAAGATGTGTAATAAAAGAACCTGTCTCCAGAGTGTACTATGCATGTCAGATTTTGATCTTCTTGGGTAAGGCGGTGCCATTAATATTAGCAAATGGTGGACCAACTGCAGTTATTTCGTAATAATTCCATCATTGTAGTAAAGTGAAGATTTAAAGCTATTCAAAAGATATATCACACATTAGAAGAACAGCTATGATACCAAGCCAATGTTATCAAAAAGATATTGATGAGTTGGTATTATTGACATAACAAAATGTGAGGCTACCACCTTTATTATTATAAACCGGTATCCACTAAAAAACTAAAAACATTGGTAACTACGCTAAATAAAAACCATTGAAAGCTATCAAAACAATTTTTTTTTGGATGTTGGCAATATAAAAATTTACTTTTATTTGTATTTTAAGCTCTATAATTCGATACGGGTGTTGTTTGCTGACAGATCAGTACGGGAAATTCAAAGGCTATATAAAAGGATCAAATAAAAAAAAAACGCACTCCTGAGTTTGAACTCATGGTATGATGATCATGGATCGTTGTTTGGCAGTGTTCCGCGCTCACGAACAAGGAAGCTTTTACTCGTCCAAGCTTTTAGCTTTATTATTAATTCTTTCGCATTATGGCAACTTCAACACCATTAAAGATCAAATTGAAATTATCAGGGCCAAAAATAGTTGCAACATCTCAACCCTCCTCGCCTGTTTCGAACAAAAGCGCAAATAAAAGAGATGATAGCGAGCCTTCTTCTTCAACAGAAAGTCCTCGTAAAAGAGCTAAACCAAATGCAAGCCGCACTCGTAAACCCAAGGTGGAAGGAACTCCTGTACCAGACACGTAAGTGAGATTAGATAGGAACCACGAGACGCCGAAAAGCTAAGCTTGACAGATAGTCCTATCGCAATCGACGATGATCAAACAGAAGAAGGTAGGCAATTTCTTTTATTATATGTGCAATAAGCTAGAGAGACTGAAAAAATATCAGCACCTAGCCAGCAAAGTAGACGTGGAGGAGGAGGTGGTGGTGGTGGTGGAGGAGGAGGAGGAGGAGGAGGCAATAATAACAATGCTGGATCAGGTGCAGCAGGACAAAGTACCACTCTTATTTCTCGGAAAGATTTACTAAAACACAAGGATATCAAGGTCAGGAAATGGAGCACTAAACCTCTTGTCTTTTACACTCTCAAGGGATTTCAGCTGCAAATACCAACGTGGCAATCAGGTAAGCTGGTAGTGGCGATGAGCGAAACGCACTATTAAATGCACATTTGTAGAGGAAAAAATGGCCATCAACAACAACCCAACAGAGCCGATATCGGTTGCAGAGATTGATCAACTGTTCTCATCGACTGCGGGGGAGAAGGATTTCCGCCCATTTTTGTGCACTCAGCCAGGATGTTCCAAATCATTCACTACATTCGACCAGCTTCAAACACATGAGACCAACATGCACGGCGTAAAGAAGTTGGTTTGCAACATCGATGGATGTCACAAGAGCTTTGTCACCTCAGGTCAAATGACAAAACATCGCAAAATGGTTCATTACCGAGCTGCTAGGAAAGCAAAGATAGACGCAGCAGCAGCAGCAGCAGCAGCAGAAGCAACAGCAGCAGCACAAACTGCAGAAGGCAATGATGAAAAAGAGGATGATGCTGCTACACCTACCACTGTAAATATTGGTGATAATGACAGTGTAGATGTCGCAAATTTATAATTACCATCTAATAAAAATCGATCCCCGCCTACGTCTCTCTCTTTCACCCTCTCTTTGTCTGCTGAAATAAACGTTCAAGATCACACAGACCGTCAGACAAATAGAGCACATATAACAATACCTTTTTTCCCTTTCCCCTTTAAATTTTGGTAATAGAAAAAAAAAAAAGGTCTATTTGCTCTGCCTCAATTCCAAGATCTGCGATCAATATATACATTAGAGAGAAAGAGAGAGAGAGACAGAAAAAAAAAAGAGGATTTGCTATTTTATCTTTATTTCACACATTTTTTTCCATCTAAAAATCGTACATAAACATATAAACTATGGCAGGTAGACATCAAGGTAAAGATATGTAATTTTGTGCGCAGACAATTGTACTCATTTCTACGATACAAAAAACAACAGCACAATACGCGCGTTATAGTTCGTCGAACCCATCATATCCAAACACTGGAGGAAATAATAGCAACTTGAATATCCCGTTTCCACCACCACCGCAAAGCAGCAATTCGCAATATAACCAACAGCAGCAGCAACAAGCTCAGTATGGCAATGCTTCGTCGATGGCTTCTCCTTATTCAGCTACTTCGTCGTCCTCGCCCGGCTATCACTCCCCAAATATTCCAAAATACAATCAAAACACGCCTTTGAAAAAATACTCATTACAGCCGCCTCCTCGTATATTACCTCTCAGTAAATCAATGCCTTCGTTGGGCTTTCCCGGCATGTTTCCTCAGCGTCTAGGACAGGATGAGGATATTTTAACAGAGTCGAATGTACGCCATGGATTCGTCGATCGACCGGTAGTATCGGTACGTTATTGTTACAGTTGCTGACAGTGGAACATGACTCATTTTTGCATCAATAGAACGAGCACACTTGCGCTCATGACATTGTGTATGGAAAATTGCAAGACGATCAGCGATTGCTCAATGAGTTGGGAAGCTTTATGGTGGATGTTTTGCAGAGACAAGCCAGAGCCGGTTGTATTACTGGGTAATGCAGAGGATGCTGTTGGTCTGAACACCATGTCCCTTGAGACTGACAATTTAAATGTAGGCCATCATCGTTTAAACCGCCTAATAGAACGACACTGATAGATTCTAAGCGAGAACAATGGATGCAAGAGTTGGCGGGAGGCGTGGTGCCGCTGAGAAAACTGGCACGTAACGTTCCTCATGGGTTTAAAGGTGAGAAGCTATTAGAGACATTGGCAGCAAAACAAGTTCCATTTTTAAGGGCAACCTGGTACATCAAGATTGTTGGTTTGTCGGAAATGGTAACTAGGATACGCAAGATCTCATACGTGTGGTTGTAACGAATTTTGTATTATTGCTATTAGAGTCAACGAAGTGCGAGTAATGCAGCTACTTCAATGGGACCTCAGCCAGTCCAGTGGACAGCTACTGTAACTGGCCATCTTAAAAAACAATTGAGCGAATTGATGCCAGTGTCGAGTGCTTTAGCAAACGGTTCTAGCCCGCACCCTGCTGTTGCTGCTGGAACACCTGGACGAGGATACAAGAGCTACAACGGCCCTAACCATCACGACAATACGCCAAAGCCATGGGCATCACCAGAAAACAGAGCACGCTTTGAGCATCGATGGTCGTACAGCGTTAGGTTGGCACGCTGGCAATATTTTGAAGGGTTGCTGGATCAGCGCACATTCCTAAGGTGGACCTTGGACACTTTAGCAGCCAGTGGATCGTTTGAAATTATGTGGCTAGTCTTGACAGGAATTATTCAAGATTACGTGGACGAATACAAACGAAACAGAACACTGACAAAGCTTTTGATCGAGACGCTGATCAAATCGTATAGCGCTGTAAGATGCACATCCCTGAGCGCAAAGAGAGAACTAGAGAGACCTAACCTTTGACATAGTTGACGCAATATATTCGCCTATCGCAGCCAGACTCAGCAGCATTGGGAGTGCACCATGGCCTGCAAAAGGACATTGAGCATCTATTGCAGGCGCTGTTTCTGTCAACGCCTGATATGTTTGTTATACCAAAGTTATACCACCAATATCGCTATTTGTTCAACGCAATTTTGGGCGATCAAAGCCGGCAAAAGCCGTCTAAAAGTCTGCCCGATGTATGTCGTGTGATGAAGGAGTACTGGGCAATGATCAAAGCTCGCAACGAAGTTTTTTGCGGAACTTTGGAGGAAAACGAAATGAAATCGGACCACCCTGCAGAAACTGACAGCAAAGCACAACCGAGTGAACCCATCCCTCCTGCCAGCTCACAGTCGAATATCTCTGAAGCAGTGTATGAGGAACGTGTTGTGCATGTCTTGGACAGCATTGGGCGAAATGTGGATAGCATAACAGGCTTATTGTTGGACGGCGGCACTTGGGTTGACATCAAGGGACACACAGCCAAGTCAGCGTCGAAATTGATTTTCGGTACGGCACGTCTTCAACCGCAAGCACTGATCAAGCTGGTCAGTATCATGTGTCGATGGGCAACGAGTGAATCTCGCTACGGTGATTGGAAGGCGTATCTTGTTGCTTCCATTTTGCTGGCCTGGAGAGAACCGGACAACAAGCTGCTATTACAAGACGCACTGATCCGATTTTTAGACAATGAGGCCTGCCCCAAAGCAAGCGACGCAGCAGCATTAGACTCACAAACACTAGGATCAATAGATCAAGGTAATTTCGCATAACTGCAAGATTCCACGCACTAATGTATCTTTTCAGATCACGTAGAAAAAACAAACACACCTGTCATTTACTTGTTCGATGTGCTGATTCGGATGCAGTTGTTTTCATATCAAAAGTATTTGCTTAGACTTATTGCTCGTGGTGATTTAGAACCTAAGCGCCGCCACGTGCGAAAAATTCAGCAGTGTCTGCACCATTTAGCTTCATTTCCGTTATTAAGCCCTGCACCGCCGTACCTAGTCAACCAAAGACGCGTTGCGCTCTATGGCGCTCGCAGCGATAGCGACAGCCAAGAAGAACTAGAGTCTTTGGATAAGCTAAAGCACTTGGCGAGGCTCGCAGTTGCTGGATTCGACAATAATGACACGGATTGTTTATTTGGTGCCGAAGCAAAGGAGATGACACAGCCGGTGCCTACTGATTCTATGCATTCCTACCAACTGGCTCTCGCAGAAAAAAACAGGAGCGAATTTGTCAAGCTTATCGAATCATCGACTCGATATTCCGTGTTGAATTTCACAAACTGGCTGCTAAATGAAGTGAAGCGGTTTGTGGTCAAAAGTATACAGTAAGTGTGACACATGTGCTAGCCAGCATGAAATGGATCTTGACGTGAGTTTGCACTAGAATTGGAGAGGATAATTGGAGAGTCATGACATCGCCAGGATCTTGCTTGTTGAACGCTAGACAGTTTGTTGCGGTCATCCGTATCATGGAATGTGCAAAAGATTATCTCACTATTACAGAAACTGCACTGTGGGCGTTGGAAAAATCGGATGACCCAGTGCTGTATCCCTACATTATCGATTGTCTTCGAAAGTATTCAAATTATTGGAAGTTGACCAATAGTGGAACTAGAGTCGCCAGCGCAGTATGGGCAAAGGTAATGGATAAGGGCTCCCTGCCGCACGGATAACTCTCAACTAACACGCGGTAATTGGTAGCATCTGCACTTGGCAAATCGTGGAAACAGAGAGCGATGCATCATGATGTACATGGTCCAGCTTATCCAAGAGGGAAGCCAAATGGATGACCTTGTTAGAGCCCAGCTGAAGCAGGATTTACAGGTTAAATCAAAGCTTAGAGGGCGTTATACCAACAGTGTATCTGTAAAAGATGAATTGATACAATTAGCCAAGGAGCCTGCCACCTCCTCTCTCCAAATGGTTTCAGAATCCCTGAGCGTGCCATCTCAAAATGCCACCGGCTGGCTCGGTGCCATCTTGGAAAGTGCAGGCCAAGTGCTTCGCATGGTTGCCAAGGAAAAACACATTGCTGAACTGGCCAGAGCGCACCAGACGCAATTGTCTCCGGCACTGTATGATTTCCATAGAATCGTGCGAGCATTTGCTAAAATACTCAAAGATGTTTCCAACCACACCACATTGACGGGGCAAGCAGATGAGGCAGTGACCCATTGGCTCTGCAATAACGAGATTGTGGCTCTAGACATGAACGAGGAATGCTCATGGGTGCCCTTTTTTGTCGCTATCCTTGTCGCCTACAATGTCATTAGCCTCAGCAATGTTGTCAAGGAATTTGCCTTGCCTTGGTTTGAACAAGTTGGCCATGACGGCCAGCAGCACTACGGAGCAGAGGAAAGCAAACTGGTTATTTCATGTCAAAATCTGATTTGCCTTATCCGTTTATTGATCATCCAGAGCAGCAACCAGCCCAGAACAGAGGATGAATCCGCCCCTGTGCATTGGCAGCTGCGAATCGAAGACTTTTACCGACTCGAAGTGCAGCGGCAGTCGCAGCTGGCGAGCAGTCTGGACCGCATTGAACCCATGTTTGGATTGATGGAGCGGTTGGTGATGATTGCTACCAATCTCCCTCTCAGCTCCAGTCTTTTGCAGGATTTGGTAATGCTCCGTGCTGACCTTCTACAGATTACCTGGTTTCGACAGGCATGTCTTCGTGACCTGAATGGCGTTTATCAGCGTTTCGCAGCCAGAGAAGCTGAAGCAACAATGGAAAAGCGCATGAAGAAGAAGATGCTGAATATCGTGGACGAGCTGATAGGAGGCAACAACCTTGCTGGTGAAAGACAAGGTGCTATTGTGCAGGATACGACGCCCGATTTCGTAGACAAACTTCATAGAGTGTTTTTGAATGTTAGCCAGTGGAACGAAGCGCAGTGCCGTGTGCAGGTCAACCTTTTGCTGGACAATATCTCGTTGTCGGATGGCCATTCGCAAAACCCCAACAATCCACACATCTTGGGCGATGATGTATCCATGGACATGGCTCCAGCAGAATTGGTGTCTTCATCAAATAAGGATTTGCAGTCGTTTGTCTTGTTTTTCTACAGTGTTGTTCTAGCAGACGGCAAAGAAGCCTCAGATCCATTCGAAGCTCAGCGGCGATTCCAGTTTTTCAAAAACCTGATCCATGAATTACGGGAGCCTGTGCTTCTGGAGCTTTTGCATCATGGCGCACGACTGCTCGAAGGAGATGCGACACAGAGTTTCCCTGACAATGTGCTGCTGATGCAACCCACAGACCCCGGAAGCCAATTTGATTCTCTAAAGTTCGCATATCGTAGCCAAGCATTTTTGAACATCACTCAGCATATGCTGGCTGAAAATGTGTGGTCTAATGAAAAGAAGATCGAGCTTGTCAAGACTGTGTTTGGCCAGATTACTCGTTTCAAAAATGGCCTTTTTATCTACAGAGTAATGCAGGGCGCAAACGTGTGCTACGCTGATGCTGCTAATGCACTTCAATTGGTCAAGAATAACGTAGACATGGCGATTTCACTGCTTGTGACAGAGGGGCTTGCAGAGGCCACAAGCGAAGAGACTGCCAAGGATTTAAAACTGTCGATCCAAGATATCAGAAATAGGTAACGTATCTGTTGTGTGTCTATCTGTAGGCCGACCAAGATTACTGACAAAAATGCAACGTACAGTCTTTTGATCCGACTGCGACTCGTGGTGCCGTTTGCTTCGCTTATTTGGGAGCATCCCAAAGGAGACGAATGCGGCATCTTGGATTGGATCAGAGTTCTTGTCCCATTGTTAGGCGTAAGTAATCTTACAGAGACGTTCTAATTGGATGCTTTGTGTATTGACGTCTTTTATTGTGTAGAACCCCATTGTGCATGGTAATGGTAGTCAAGAACGATTTTTTGAATTTGTATTGGATTTTGTCTCATTGTTGATTGATGGTAAAAAAGAAGGAAGATTGCTGCCCAAATCAAATATTAGCATCTAACATCTTCACACTGTTGTAGAGCTTCCAAAGGAGTTGAAGAAATCCAGCTTGACGTTGTTAGGGTCTATGCACAGTGAGTTGACATCTGTGCCAGCCATGTTCCATAGCCGTGTCAAACGCATCATGCCTTTCTTGACACACAACGTCTACTTGGCCAATACCAAATTAGCATCGTCCATGCTCGGACTACCCTCTACCAACGACCCTCAACAGCAGCAGCAGCATTTAGAATCATGCTTGGAGCAAAGCAAGCCATGGGAGTGGCTTGAGGACTATGTGAGTGAGCCCCCTCACGATAATGATGCACCCATTAGTTTGAGTCTGTTCAATGCGAGGAAATCCAAGCGAGTTGACAGCACTTATGTCCGCTGGTTTAAATTTGGCTTTGACGAGGGACCCTCAGCATCATCAAAGCGACGTCCCTTGAATGAGGACGCCAGTCATATTTCCATGATTGAGTTGGATAGAAAGAGGGATGAGACGGTGGATGAAAACGGCTTTATGTTCATTGTAGACGATGATGATAAAATGGACAATAGTAATTTCAAAAAGCGAAAAGTGGAGATGGAAGAAGGCGAACTGCCCTGATAATACATAACACCTTTATAAATATATACTACACATCGTAATATAAATGATATATACCTTCTTTTTTTTTTTATTGATGTTATTATATAGAAGTAAAAACTTTTGTTTATATGTATATATATATGTATTTATGTATGTTATACATACACACACATCGAACAACACTGCTACTCTTTGATTATGTATTAATTAATATGGACTTTGCAGATTATTGTTGTTGGAGTATATAATCAAGGGCAGATTATGTTGCAGATATTGCTGTTGTTGTGGGTATTGCTGTTGCTGTGAGTATTTCTGCGGATATTGCTGTGGATATTGCTGTGGATATTGCTGTTGTAGATATTGGTAGGAATATGTTTGGTTGGGCGGGCTAATGACTTGCTGCTGTAACGGTTGGTATATGTTATATGGCATAGTAGCGCTGCTGTAAGCGTAGTTGGAAGGCGCTGTTACTTGATGGGATGTTGCGTTCGACGTATTTTGGGCAGCATTTACCATAAGCTGGTGTCCATACTGTGTCATGTACGGATTTTGCGAGGTGTAATTTTGACTGTACACGTTTTTCGCATTGTTGTTTGCATTGACAATTTCAAGGATCGAGTCTTTCAGTGCGCTCAACTGCTGCTGTTTGTGCTGATCAGTCAAGAGAGATGTGGAGTCTGGTCGGGTCTGGTGTAAAAAGGCTACTTTTCTGTCGAGCGTATTCTCTTGATGTCGCTGCGTTGGAGAGGAAATGGAAGGGATGATCGTGATGGGCGAAGTGCTCTTTTGATGTTTTTTGAGAATCGACTTGAGAGGAGGAGAAGTTTTTGGTGCTTTCGTAGATGTCTGTTGAGGTGCTCCTGTTGCATTGGGGGATGTTGGTCCTTTTTGCTGGAGATTTATCTGTGAGCTATTTGGCGTCAGAATATCCGGGCTGTCCTCTGTTGTGCGAGATGTGTTCAACGAAGATGATGATACTGCAGCTTTTGCTAACGAGGCGCATATTATTTCAGAAGTGAGAGTTGCTGTACTCTTTGGCAATTCCTGTGTTACAGGTGGCCCAGTCGAAATGCTGTGGTTAAGGGAGGGTCGCACAGCTTTTTTACCCGTAGTAGATATAATAAATGGGTGTAGTAGTGCCATCTTGGGTGTAAATCGTCTATTTGGATCGAAAACCAAGATGTTCTTTAAGAAATCGTATAGGTTTTCTTTGTCTACTGTGTCTATGGAGCCCAGAGGCAATTAATATAATGGAATGGTCTAATGTACATTTGCTATAGTTACCTTGATCTTTATTGTCTTCGTCGTACTCGTCATTTGATGCCAGCCCCATGATTCTTTCTCTAAGTGGAGTGCTGTTTACAGCCGAGTCATGAGGTGGCTGGACTAGTGTTTTAAGCTTTATTAGGCCATTTGGGCCTCTCCTTGATTCAAAAAATCTGCTGGACTTTTTCCCTTTTTTAAGCATGTCATTTGGCGGTGCGCATCTAGATCAAAGGGTAATTGACTTTAGTTTTATCTGCATACTTTGAGAAAAAAATGTGTGTGCAACTTACTTTAAGCAGTTTACCCACATATGTACCAAAGTGGCTTCGTTCCCGCTTGGAAACAGCGGTTTTCCTGTATACAATTCGGCTACGAAACATCCAAAAGACCACATATCGATGGCGCAGGTAATTCCTGCTTGTAGAATAACCTCAGGTGATCGATAAAATGCTGTTTGAATGCAGTAATTTTCTTTTTCGTTTTCCATTACTGCTGATCCATAATCGACTAGCTTGACATCATGAACATCATCAAATCTACGTAGAGCCAAACTTTAATCAAGCTGCATTAACCAAATTGAAATTATCCTCACTCACCTCTTTAGCAAAATATTGTCAGGCTTCAGATCGGTATGAATGATTTTCATGTCTTTTAGTAAAGCTAATGTTTCCAAAATGTTGAATGATATTTTCTGAATGTCCTGGATGGCCAAATTTGGTTTTCCAATTCGTTGATTTAATACCTTGTCCAAGCTGATCGATAGCAACTCAAAAACAGCGCACAGATGTCCCTTGAATGTGAAACATCGCCGCAGTTGTAGGAATCTATCTTTCTCGTTAGGTCTACGTTGAAGCTTTTCAAAAGGTGTTAATTAACTCAATTTTTGGGTTTGTTTGCTACTAATAATTAATTATCAATCTACCTGGCTTAGTATAGCAATCTCTTTTTCTCCCTGGCTAAGGTATGGGAATTGATTTTTGATGACTTTGATGGCGACAAGTTCTCCGGTTCTTATTGTTCTACACTTTACAACCTGTCCGAATGTTCCTTGACCCATGAGATCCAGTATTTCGTACCTTAATTTGGAATGTAATAGTTAGCCTCGTTGTAAAATCATCACAAGCCAATTCGCTCATACTTTTCGATGTCGCCTAGAATGTCTTTTACTCTAAGGATGTAGTCGTCTTGGATATTGTCAAAGCCATTGTTTTTTGACGGTTCTCGCGGATGTGTGAGGGTCCTTCTGGGTACATGTAACAAAGTTGATTTAAATGCTGGATTTATGGATTCAATAACTTGGTGATATTGTAAAGTTGCTCTTTTTAATACGCTGTAACAAGGCGCAAATCTAGATCGAGGAGTTGTTTGTTTGTTCATAGTACGGTATCGGACAAATCCTCTGCGTGTAACTGATAAACGACCACTACTAGCTGATTTTAGAAATACCGATTAATGACCATACTCAAGAGCTTTTATGTACAATTTTTTTTATTCAACCTGGTATTATCGATTCATGGACAACCTCTAATGCATTGATGAATGAATCTGAATTGTGCATTTCAAATCAAAAGCTTTATTTGATAGATTGAACAATAGTAAAATTCAGGTACCGGATGGGAACAAAAAAGGAAAGAAGAAAAAGCGAAGAAAAGAGCATAGTTTATAACATGATTACATTTGTTATTTTATAGTATCCAAAAAAGGTACAGAGGAAATTATTTAGTGAATAATGAGAAAAAAAAAAAAGAAAAAAAAGGAAGATTAACGCAAATCTTCAGAATCTATGCCCTTTTTAATCTTTAATAACATTGCAGTTTTCCACGGATCTAATCTTGTTAGTTTGTCGTAATCTGCAACCCGTTGAGTAAAGACATCGACATCTCCTTGATTTATACATTCAACTATGTCTTTTAATAACGCACACTCACGAGAGGATTCAAATGACATGTCCATGTTGCAATAATTTGCAAGTGCCTTCTCTGTTTTGACCACATCATTAGTGCACAAATGACATAAACCAGCTCTGAACCAATATTCTTTCAAGGACCATTTCAATAGCGGGTCATCAATCGATGCTGTTGCAACCTGTTCGTATTTTTCCAAGGCAACATCGTACATTTCCAAATTGGCTGCAATTTCAGCTACTTTGAGCAGGCACTTGTTAGAAAGACTACAATAAACCATATTAGACTTCACTTTGTACCACTATATTTATAATGATAAATTACGCGGGCGAGTCGTCAGCGTTATAAAGTTCTGCTGCTTTTGCATATGCTTCATAAGCTTCCTTAGGGCGCTCAAGTTTAGTTTCGCACAATTCTGCAATGTCTTGATTGTGTCTCGCAGCTGCTCTAAAGTTACCTCCTTCTTGATCGAGCACAATAGCTTCTCTCAAAGCATTCACAGCAGCTAAAGCGTATAATAAGTATGCTTCATCTACCTCAGTACCGATACAATCTCGTTCATACCTGCAGGGTCGCTCTTCTTGTAGCTTTTAGCAGCATTATCGTATGCTCTAGATCCTTCAAATTTAGCACAGTTACCACGTTGAAATAGCTTAGCTGCTTCGATAAATGCTTCACCAGCGTTTTCCCCTATTTTTTTTTTTTTTTTTTTTTTCCCTTTTTTTTTTTTTTTTTTTTTTTTTTTTTTTTTTACATTACATTGTTGAGCGAGCTTGAACATATTTCCGGCCTTTTCATAAAGCTCTGCTGCGTCTTCGTATTTGTTAGACGGGCCAAAAAAAGACCAAGAATTGAGCTTCTTTTGTGCTTGATCGATTAAGTCTCTGGCTTGTTTTTCAGATGACATGATTTAATAGTTGAAACAGTAAAAAAAAAAGAGAAGAGATGTATCTGTTATTTCACACAAACAAAACAGCAAAAGATGCAAATCCGCACATTGTTCGTGACTGGGCGAAACCATGAACGAGGAAAAGAAGTGGTACAGTGATTTGCGTAAATCAATACTTCTTGTTGTGATATATATTTATAGCTCATCCATAATGCGACACTTTGGAAATCGTTTTTTTTTTTTTTTTTTTTTTGATAGATTCAACTTTCGCAGCGTTTCGCGATAAATGCTTTTGCTGCTTCTTGTATTCAATTAGCAATCATTTTGTTCTTCGCAAGCGATGGTTATTTTTTTTTTTTTACTCTTGACCTGCATTTCTTAATAGGATTTGACATGTATAAATTAGAGAGTAAAAACTAAGCATTATGCCCACTATCATCAATTGCTTTCAGGACTTTTAGTGTTTTGTAAATGGCAGCACTGTTATGAATAATTCTCTTATCTTCAAATTTTTGTTTTCATTTTTTCTCTACCTTCAAGGCTCAACTCCTCATGGTATGCCATATATTGAAATCGTGTTGTGCTATTTTTTTAACATTATGCCTAAAGCTTTACTCAAAAATCATTTAATCAAAAGTCAAATAGGTCTTATAAGCGATCTATTCGTACATCATACGAGGGTGTCGCTAATTGATTAAAATAAATGGACAAGTGGATAGTTAGACTGTAGAGAGTATCTTCAAATAATGCATGGTGATACACACATCAAATGTGCAACAATCATTTACTGAAATCCTTACGTCAATGTCATACTATTTCACAAAAAAACAAGCCGTATAAATATAATATAATATAGCTAATACAGTAGTTACTTATCTTGGCTACTTTGCTACAGCAACCGTTCCTAGATCGGATCTAATGTTTAATGTCGGTGTAAAAATAGAAGAGTTAATCATAAAATAGCAAGTGTAAGAAACCATCTCCTCTATCTTGGTTTTCCTGCTTATGCTGAGCTTATCAAGATGACCCAAACATCCAGAATGATTAGACGATTAAAAACAAATAGGCCCTGTTATATTAATAACGCTAAAAAATAACTGGTTTTGCATATAACTTTGGATAGACACATCGCCCAGTGGAAAGCAAGCTATGCTCATCGTATAGTGATAATCATGCCTATTCTTATAGCGCATAATACAATGTTTATTTTGCTCTGTATCGAATACTGTCAGCGATTATACGCAATTTTGATATGTAAATTTGTGATATCAACTGATAACTTTATGGATGTCGATAAAAACATGAATGCCAATGCTGTCTCCAGATAACGTCAAGTCAACGCTAAGCTTTCCAAGTTAGATCTCGGTTCTACGGTCATTTTAGCAGAATTTATGAGCAAATATCTGATATTTATGATAAATATTGAAAAATAAAAGTATTTTTGCAGATAACTTTTGATAGAGACATTGCCCAGTGGACACCAAGTTATGCTCAGATAGCGATGATCATGTCTGTTCTTATGGCGCATAAGACAGTGTTTATTTTGCTGTCTATGGAAAAGCCTATGATCGATTATATGTAATTCTGATATGTAAATTTGTGATATCATTTGATAACTTTATAGATATCGATGAAAACATAGATACCAATGTTGTTTCCAGATAGCGCCAAGTCAACGCTAAGCTTTCCAAGTTAGGTCTCGGTCTTACGATAACTTTAGCAGAAGAAGTAGTTATAGTGAGCAAATATCTGATATTTATGATTGTTGTTGATCTGCCATAATTTAAGACTTAGGATATCATAATAATGTACTTCAATTGAAGATTGGTAATTGTCTAATAGTGTGTTATACTTGTCGAAACAGGGGAATAAAGTCTCACTGTTTTCAAATCAAGAAGGTTTTCTGTAACACAGACCTATAGTATTACTGATAAACATAAAGGTACTGGCAGATCAAAAAAGATGATTAGACTTGTATTATAACAATACATTGTATCCTGTCAAGGACACTTGTTACTGTGCAATCGGTATAGAATGTTATATAAATTCTACACTAAAAAATTAAAACAAAAAAACAACAATAAATGTCAACTTGATAAAGGTATAGGTTTTGTTATTAAATTGTCAGGTAGTGTATAAAACTCCAGTTCATCTACTAGCCAGGTAGATAAACCTTTATATACTTAAGCTATAGATGAATTTTCTAATATCATAATTTAACGTATACAACAATTCTGATTAATTAGCATTTTAAATTTCGTGCTAAACGACATCTTTACAAACTAAAAAAATAACTTAGACCTATCTAAGTCAGTGGATAGATTTTACGTGAGATATCTTGATCAATCTTCCATACGAAGATTATTAATATCAATCTATAAGCGTATATCATTTCTGGTATAGACTTATATAGTCTATATTAATAGTACATGATGTCTGAGTATCTATCACTTGGTAAATTCATCTTTTTAGCAGATATTTGTATACGCAGCATGTCTATAGCATTTTGTGAGCATATCTCTAGCATTGCACATATTTTACAACTCTATAGTACATAGTGTATCTGTAGCTAGTATCATGGATAAGTATATGTCTCGTAGTGCGTATCTGGAAACTGGTAATACACATCTTAAACATAGATCTTGTAAGACATAATAAGCTCGTAGTGCATACTAGATTTAATAAACGTCTAAGTCTTGTGTCGAGATGTAAGTATAAGTCTATAGCATTATCCATCACGATGGTGCCATCTCTAGGCTATTTCCTATATAGTATAAATCTGCATTGTACATCTTATTAACAGTACACATATGTAGTCTATATCAATATAAGATAACTGGATAAATATAGAAGTGGAATGCAGATCATTATAGATTGAATGTATTTCGCAGGTACAACAGGTGCTTATACGTATTTAATTTTAGAAAATTTGTGTGTTTTTTGACAGATAATAAGTAATGTCAAAAACATGATCTAGTTGTATTCAAATTGGGGTTTGTAGATTTAACCGATATAGAAGCCTCCACCATCAATAATCAATAAAATGTTTAGTTTTGTTCATAATAACACATTTATATGACAGCTTCAGGTTGGCAGCTTTTTTCATGCAAATGGCAATATTGGCTTAAAATTTTATTGACTTTTTGACATTTAACTAAAAACTCGTAGCTTGATTCTCTTTTTAAGCCCTGAAACTGCAAAATAAGTACCTAATTAAGGAGTGTGTGATGTATGCTTTACTTAATACCCCTATGAAGGCACTATAAAATACATTACTGAGTGAAAACCATGATTTTTAATCATCAATTTACATAAATTATCTCAAATCCGGTCTCAAAACGAAGTTTTTGTATGGTTTATATTAGTCAAAAATATTCCATTCAATTTAATTTGGATATACCATTGCAGTGTTAGGTATTATTATACGATACATGGACTTTTAGACGAAATAAGCAATCTCCTGCAAGCTTTATTGCTTGAGAATTTTACTATTGGAAACATAAAGTGATATTTCAAAAACTTACTTGATTTTACAATGTTTGCTATTCAAATAATATTCTTTAGAGATATGAACGAAAAAATCAAATAAATCTGATAACTTTTTTAAGGTCAAATTAGCTTATGACAACTCTACATTTTATTTTCAATGAAAGCTTAATAAATATACGCTGCTATAGCGTGTATATCATAAAATTTAGAGCACTTCAAAGTATTGTTTATTTCCGTAAGTAGTCTGCTTGTCGAAGAAAGTTGTGGTATACGATAATTAAATAATAAAGGGCTTCGACATACGAAAAGTAATGGATTAACAACGAACATCGGACAGGAAATCAATACTACATTAAATCATCAATTCCAATAGCCCGTTCCAAGTCTCGAAATAATATGAATCTGAAATTCAGATTTGAGCTGTCGACAGGATAATGAATGCCTCATGAAGAGGATCCTGCAGAATGAAAAATAATAATAAGATGCTCAAGTGTTCCATAAAACGTCTGAGGCGGCACCAACCATCAAAAATAGCGGACCAGAGCTGTAGATTTCGACATGAATTTTGTTATTAAACTACTTCCACTCATCTGAAAATACTGAAGCCATTGCTAGCCCATTTTCAAAAGCATTCAAACCTTTCCATTCATACCCAATTTTTGTAAAAAGAAAAGTTAATAATCTTTATTAGTCTTTGTTTTTGTATAATGGTGCTCTGCATGAAATAATCTTCAAGATGATAGGAATCAATGCCCCTCATATCACCTTAACGGAGCAAACCACATGTATTCACATGTGGTATACACTCGAATGGTCTTAAACCAATTTGCAAATGCCAATAATGAAATCCAAGGAAATGACATGGAATTTGAAGCATAAAGGAAAAGTAACATGCTATAAAACTGTGCACGGTACACTTGGAATAAAAACGTCCATTGCCTTTAGAATCCAGTGTAAAGCTGCGTCTACTTTACACTCCTTTTTACCTGCTGGTCTCACTTTAGTTGATATGATGTGAAAATAAAAACTTATTATATTTTTCGTATGCAAATGCATCAATTACCAACTACGAGTCGTCAAAAGTCATTTGGCACAATTTTGATAAATCAGCCATATAAATGTTATAAACCAGGTCATCCAAGCTGTGTATGTGCTACATTGGAAACACTTTTGCTTTTATTGTACAGTAAGATGATTACAAAAAAACTGTGTGTAACTAATATATAAATTCAGTAGTATCCTACAATGGCTTGGTTTTGGAATAAACAATAACATGTTGGTTATTATGGTAAATATGCATATATCGATTTTCCTCCAATTTTTGGGGCGGTCATGACAACATGACATACATAAATAGATATTGCTGCGTACATAGTACGTATACATGTGCATTTTTTGTGACATGATAATAAAGACCACTCATATATACACATTGCATTGTTGTATACATTCGGGCCAACCGAAAACTTAAATTGGTTTGTACATACATGAATGCACCTGCATACATTTTCTGTTGCGTCGAAAGAAACATCGATACTTTGCCAAGAAACAAGGAATTTCAAATTTTGCTGTCATCTGTTTAGGGGGCTCATCATTCATTGAATGGGGCGAGTTTATTGCTGTCAGGGTCGAGACGAGATCAGATACCAGACATCACTGTCAATCGCTGAGACTGAAATATCGGATCAAACAAGTTTGTGAAATTAGGAGACATCCGTGGTCTATCGGAACGTAGGGTCTTGCTAAATCTTTCATCGTAAAGACTATTAAGAATAAAAAGTTGACATAGAGATATAGCCGTTCAATATATCATCAAGCACCATAGCTTAACAAGGTGAAGCCGTTGTTTATACGACATTAGCCTAGTACATTGCTGATTTTTGCTGAGATGAAAGTAGAAGAAATCATTAATGCAAATAATCTTTCTCCTTCTTTGTATTGTCGATATTCGCCTTGTATAGTGTAAGCTATCGGAATTTTTAATAACTCAAGGATCTAGTGGCGCTCCTGGCATCTATAATAAGGAACCAATGGCACATAATGTAAATATACAGTTCAGGTGATAGAAGATTAGATAGTGAGTCAACCACGAAGAATGATCTTGACCCATCAATGTAAATATAGAATTTTACCACATGACTCCATTAAGAATATTATAGATGGTACGATTATTGACTTTAGGCTATAAATCCTTTATTCTTCAGCCCTCTTGGAATTAACTTATTAGATCCGAAAATCGGTAAAAGCTTAATATGTGAATTAGTCTACAGTGCATGTGTGAGATCATGTCAGCGGTTATTTATGTAAATTGGCAATTAAGCTCCAGAGAATGAAGCGCAGATCATCCGCATATGCAATATAATCCCGAATATTTAGATTTAGGTCAAAAACTGGGAATAAAGTTGGATTACAAAGTTCAACATCTAGTTTTTGAGTAAGCATATGTACGGTTGTACATTGAACAACAAGACAGCATTTTATAGAACATATTTTTGCTTTTATTATATTGCATATGATGTATATTCATTCACAACATTTGCTGCTGCTTTTTTTTTTTTTTTTTTTTCGGATATCCGACATATCTAGTATATAAACGGTATGAGCCCTAATGGTATTTGACTGGAACTAGAGAATATGTATCAGCACATGTAACGATAAGGTCATATAGGTCTGCCGCATACAAGCACATTGAGGTTGAGTATATTGTTTTGTATATACATTTATGTGCTACAAGCTATTTTTCATTGTCACCCCCAGATGATATACTCGTGCAATATATATTGGCAATCTTTTGCTGAATAACATCGAAATAGTGTATCTTTGTAGTGAATATATCGCATAGTTATAAATGAATCCAGCCAAATATATGAATTGGATGCAGATGCGAGTCATATGGTGTTAATATAAATCTCATTATATTACAATGAATCCCGTTGAAAGCATTCACAGCATGGATGAAAGAAAAAAAATAGAATCTAGAATGTATTAAAAACAACCGGGATCAATGTGATCATCTGGAAAATTATAGATACAACAAGAAAGAGTCCACGTTATAGCGATTTTCATACTTGAGTGAAACAAGATATTTTGGGGGAACAGGGGCAGGGGCTATTTTGGCTTGATGTCAACTGATCAAAGTTGTCAATTGTGGCATCAAATTAATCAAGCGTATTCTGCATAATGATTCCAAAGTATGTAAGTAGATATCAGAGCAAATATGGTTTATTATAGCTGAGGACTATGGGATTTGCAGCAGTTTTCCATTGTTATGATCTGTGCGATCATTTTGGAGGACCATGTCCTGAAGCGTAGGCGCGGATATCGCGGGGGTGGCACTTAATCGTTATATGTGAAGACGTCGAGTGGCTACGCGCAGATGACGAGTGTAAATATAGAACGGAACAAGCAGAATCACAGCGAATAGACCACCAAACAAGAACGTTTTGTTTTTGTAAACAAAAACAATCAAACCAGGAACATTTGATAGGTTCCTGTGTGTTAATTGCTTGGGCCACCTAGAAGCATGTGTGATACTAGAAAGGAATATTGCCAAGTTGAATCAACATGCACCGTGTATAATCTACGTTACAAACATAGAATCTGCATAGCCACATTGTCACGTATACAATAACTCTTTCTACTTTACATCAGCAAGGAGGGCTATTGCCATTATTACGGCTGCATGACCAACACAAGGCCTCTTAGTCTTTGAGCCAAAATGCAGGTGCTGGCGTCGGCA
This sequence comes from Parasitella parasitica, assembly GCA_025201805.1. Lineage (NCBI taxonomy): Eukaryota > Fungi > Mucoromycota > Mucoromycetes > Mucorales > Mucoraceae > Parasitella > Parasitella parasitica. The sequence continues at coordinate 150,823 of MU619237.1, forward strand.
CCTCATAACCTTCTCTATTGATCACTTGAAGACGGAGCAAGAGAAATGGGGGTCATTCTACGTTGAGCTCATCAATGAACAACTATTTTTATTCATGTATGAATGACTCAAATGGTGTGAAAAAGGGCCTGTACATAAAATACAAGATGGTGATCAATAATGGAATGAAAACATGCAGGATTAGCTAATAAGTGAATCCGAGACTTAGAGTTGGCTAGGCTCACATCAGGAGAATTTCCATACTATACTCCTAGCTCGATTGAACCCTTGCAAAGTTTACATAACATGTAATACATCTACAAGTCGAGGTTCTTTGTATCATTGCGGCATTGTTGTTGTGAAAATACCAAAGGCAGTATATGCGCATTGTGTCAAAATTAGCAGTACAAAATCGGCCAGCTTTTTCTATGCATATTTCGAGAAGCACTGTCTCTCTAAATCCATGATACGATGGGATAATATGAATTGAGAGATTTGTAAAGGGAAACCCACGGACACCTGAGAAGAATCGCCATGAAAACTTTTGGGGTGTTTTGGGGGGGGGGGGTTCAATGCGTCCATTTTAATGGTTGATTTAAGGAGTAAAGCATGAAAACAGAGTTTCCAAGCAGTTGCGCTGTATATTAATTTGGGAATGATTGCTGGCGCCCTGGAGATCGTCTGCCCTATCAGATTTTTGGCAAACCATACAGAGCCAAAAAATTTAAAGTATATAAAGGCCCAATGTCGATCGTATCATTTCAACATTTATCCCTTCTCTCTCTCTTATTCTTATACAGCAACAGCTCAATCTTTCACAATGAAGATAAAACAACAAAAAAACACATCTTGCTCAGTCAATCCTTATGACAGAAATATCACCATCTGGGGATTCATGCTAGAGAACACTTTGTTCACCCCATTCCAGCAGCATAACCATGTCATTATAGAAAACGCTTGGAAAGATCGAAAGAAGAAGAGCTCAAGCACCTACGTCGATATTAACGACAATAATTTACCAAGCCCTCACTCAGCAAGAGTCTACTTTGGAGTTGCTCAGATGCATCTTCGTATGCCAGGAACTCGCTACTATGTAAAGCGTGGAAACCCAAGAGACTTGGCAACGACTATTTCTCCAAGCTCAAAGTCATCTTATCATTTGACACCTCCTAGTATGCCATCGCCAATGTCGACTGCTTCCACGACAACTACATCAACGGCTGTCACCGCCAGCACCAGCACCAGCACCAGCACCAGTGCTAGCTCAAATTATTTACCTCCTGTAATGGACGTCAACTTGGCCAACATCTTCCCTAACATGGTGCTTAAAGGGCAAAACAGTAATGCATTTTCGTACAGCCCCAATTCGTACGATCAGTACTACGCTCCAATTGATAATAGAATTAATAGAAATGGAGCCAACAATGGATATGCTACAACAGTGGACAACTATTTGGCTATCCCTACAAAGAACAATGGAAACTTGAACCAAACCAAGCAGAATCCTCAAACATACATAGATGCTTCTTTGAATACCAATAATTACTACAATGGTATGAATGTCAACCAAGCAAGCTATATGGGTCAGCATATGCATTATGTGGATAATACTCAATATAAGAAGCAGCAGACCCAGAAGCAACAACAACAACAACAACAACCACAACAACAACAGCAGCAGAAGCAGCAAAAGCAGCAGCAACAGCCCATTATCCCAATGAGCTCCATTTTAGACTACACTTTACCTGGATCCATTGTTAATGATACCTCAGACTATCTCCAAGACATAGATTGGTTGAATGATGATTCACTATATACTCCACCCTCTAGTTTTAACAGTAATATCTCGTTTCAAGAATTGGTCTCATGGCCTTGCGTTAGTTCGTCATTAATACCCAAGTTTGATAATGGCGATAATGGAAACATCAAGATTAACATGACGAACGATTATTACCAAGACAATCACTTTACGTATTTATAATTCACCAACTTTTTTTTTTGTATTTATCATACACATCATATATACATACATGTGCCAATTCAAATCATTTTTGTTACAAACTCATATTATATTTAAATATCACACAATATCGCCCCCAATATCGCCGATTTATCACGTATACATAGACCTTCCTAGATACTCCCTCTCTCTCTTTTTTAATGTTAAATTATAGTCTTAACTCTTGTGTACATACTAAGTAATGATGCACAGTTTTGACTATTATTTGTAATAATGGCTTTATTCTTGAATAAATTGAAAAAAAAAATTACGCTCTTTGTGTTTGGAAAATGAGGAGTGCATACGACACTTTTTTTGCTTCAAAAGCTGTTTCAATCAGGTTTTACAATATTATAGTTCTGGAACGCTTTGAACATATTAGTAGGATAAAATACCCATTGTACAAATACGTAAAGATTGATAAAATATGATAGGTTGCCAAATAGCCCAATGCAGCTTTTGCTTATTTATTTACTGATCAAGAATTTTCAAAGTAAAGCAAGATAACAGAGCAGGTGTATATAGAAAAACAAACTCGATCAATTGATCAAAGAGCGCTAGTTCCAGAAAGAAAATCATGTTTTATTTTTTCTAAATAGAGACAATATAGACTTTTAAATAGGTTACAGAGAAGCGTTCTCTCTGTTGTCTAGATACGAATCTAAATATATACCCAGCAGAGTTACCATGAGCGATCTTTCACAATCAAGTTTCCATGGTAACCTTCTTTATCTTGCAGATCAACAGTTACGGAAACTTGGAGATGCAGTTCCCATCTGCTCAGTCATTTCTGATTCAGGTAAATCGCAGATCCAAAATAGAGAATAGAGTTATACGTACAGATCAGCTTACTGAGTAATAATATCAAATGATGCAGTATTTGCGTACTGTATACAGCTACAATCTGATTCTGGGGTAGATGGTAATACAGTACGCACTGTACACGGTAGTAGATAGTCGAGAAGCTTTTCATCCCTTACCCCTTGTACATACTAGGCAATTTTTTTCTTCCCAATCCATTGACAGGTGACCCAGGTGAAGGATATTTCCCCGCAGACACTTTATATAGCAACTGTAGGCTTACAATACCGCATTCAAAAAGGCTGCCGCTAGTATACCCGCAAAATATGACGTATACTATTATTTACAACTGATGAAAAGCTACCATGCGGGCCATTATTACTGTATTTGGGATGAGATAGTTTCAAGTAAATTTGTGTATCATGTATAATTATTATATATTTATCATCTATATATTATGGCGCAATATAAATTAAGTAGATCTCATTAGAATAGCAAGGCCATAACCTTGTTTCACAATTACCATAATGTTATTGGCAACTTTGGAAAAGAAAAAAAATACGATTGCACATGACAAGGATAGCCGATTAAGCGTATATTAAAAATTTTACCTGTGGAGATCAAGAAACATGTAATGTATGCTACCATGTATAGATGTCGCATAGCTTTATACATTTTTGGGCATAAAATCACTGTTTCAATACAACAAGTCTCTAATTTAATTGATTCTACTATACATGTAAGATTGTGTCTCTACGGAATAAATCCACTATCACAGCTTGTTCTAGCGAGTTACACGATGGTCTTAAATCTATGTTTGTTAAAGCGTAAAAATCTGACTTTATAATCAACATTTGGAAATAACATCCAAGTCTTTTATAACCAATTTTTTTTTTTTTTTTTCTTTTGATTCTAGTCCTTCTTTTCTTTCTATTATCAAAAATTCCATATTTTCCCCCGTCTCTTTTTTCTCTCACTGAAATCGAAACTTGAGAAATACAACACAAGTCGATGGGTACCTTACATATCATACCGGGAGAACTCTCGACATTTACCATCGCAATAGCTATTTTGAGTGGCTTTATTGTATTCTTTGGCTATGTGTCCATGTTTATCAAGGAAAGATGCTTTTTATCGGAAGCATGTAAGAGCGGATTATCCCTGCCAAATAAAGTACCCCACTAACAGATTTGCTTTCTAAATCTAGTTGTTGCATTGATTGTAGGCATTATCGCAGGCCCATTGGTATCAAACGGATTCAATCCAAATAGCTGGGATGACAGCGATGAAATTACCAAAGAATTGACTAGATGCATCCTTGCAATCCAAGTAAGAAACTAGAGCATATTATAGCCTAATTGACCGGATTTACTCAGCTTTCCTCTGTTGTTATTAGGTAATGGCCGTCGGTATTGATTTACCCAAGTAATGTGTTACACATATAAAGCAAAAGGCATAAATATTTACATATATTGTAATAGACACTACATGAAAAAAGAGTGGTTGACGATGTTTATGCTATTACTACCCATCATGATTTTTATGTGGCTCATCAGTGGATTGTTCATTTGGTGGTTGATTCCACCAATAAACTATGTAAGTAACTGTCTACTACAACGACAGCATGTTTTCTAACTGCAATGTTGCTAGCTTCATGGTCTCGTCATCGCTGCTTGTGTTTGCCCAACTGATCCAGTGAGTAGACTATCTTTTTTTTTTTTGGTTTCCTGCTGCCGTCTTTTCTAATGTATTCAGTACAGATCTTGGCCAATTCAGTAGTCAAAGGCCGATTCGCCGAGAAGCATGTGCCAGCTCATATTAGAAATGCATTGTCCGCAGAGAGGTAACGTATAGTTGGTTGTTTATATACACATGTAGAGAAGACCCCTTGATTCCAACACGACCTTTTATTAGTGGTGCAAATGATGGCATGGGCTTCCCTTTTCTATTTTTGGCATTATTCTTGATTAGTGAGCCAAATGTTGGCACTGCCATTGGAAAATGGATCTATATCACGCTGCTCTTCCAAATAGCACTCTCTTGTGTCATTGGTTTAATCGTGGGCTGGGTGGCTAGAAAGATACTGCAATGGTCCGAAAGAAAGTGAGTATATTGAAACAAGCAAAAAAAAAAAAAATTGAAGCTTCAGCGGTCTAACATGGAAATCAAAGCCATTTGATTGATAAACCATCCTTTTTGTGTTTCGCAATAGCTTTAGCCGTAAGTAGCTTAACACCATTGTCATATTACCAGTCCTTGATGTTGTGTATTTTATAGCTGTTCCTGATGAGTATGACTGGATTCTCTGGAAGCGATGACTTGCTAGCCTGTTTTGTTGCAGGCAATGCGTTTTCTTGGGATGATTGGTTCAGACAAGAGACAGAGGAGGCGCATTTTCAAGAGGTGATTGACATGATGCTGAATTTAGCTGTATTTGTCTACATTGGGGCCATTATTGTAAGACGACAAAGTACGTCCATTCTTTACTATTCCATTTACTCACCTTTTGTACAAACGCATTGTGTTTATATAGCCTTGGTCTGATTTTGGCAATGCAGCTCTAGGCTTGACTCCATGGCGCTTGGTCGTCATTGCCATTTTAATCTTGTTGTTCAGACGTTTGCCTATTTTAATCATATTGAAACCCGTAATGCCTGCCATGAAGACGTACAGAGAGGCCATTTTTAGCGGCTGGTTTGGCCCCATGGGTGTTGGTGCCGTCTTTCTATCCATGATTGCAAAAGAAGAGATGATTGAAATCTACAAGGAAGACGAAGTGAAGCCCCTGACCATAGAGCTTATCAGCCCTGTGGTTCTCTTTATTGTATTGTCGTCGACGTTGGTTCACGGTACAACCATCCCCCTGTTCAAGATTGGCAAGCGTATCCGTACAAGAACATTATCCATTGCAAGCACAAGCAGTGGCCAAGTCCGCCGTCTACCGAAGCTTCAGTTTGGCCAGCAAATCAGTCTGCGGAAATCAGAGGATGGAAATGCTGAAGCCAACGAGAACACTGAGGCAATGGCGCAATTAAAACGCAACACGCTTGCTAACACGATTCAGCATGAACACGCTGCAACTGCTCCCAATGCCACACTCACCTATACTATTGATATGCACGATGATGATGACGACGACGACGGCTTGAATGAAGAAGATTTCTTGCCTGATGAATCAGATGAGACCCACGTTGATGGAGATGATGATAAACCAGCCCAGCCTCAGCATCCCAATATACCCACTACTACTACTATTACTACTGCATCAACAAATGAGCCTCAGAGCATCAGATTCCTTGAACCAGTGAATCCTAGAAGTGGGGGTCATCAATCAAGCAGCAATGCAGAAAGAAACGAAGCCAGCGTCTCGAGTTTCAGAAGTTGGTTGAATAGAAGCAAATCTCCTGTGCAGGAGAACGACGCTGAAGAAGTCGGCATCGTTACAGCTCCTCCACCTCAATCCCACCCTCAGAATGCTGGCGGTGGATTGCGAAATTTATTTAGACGTCATAAAGAGAGCACAGATGAAGCACCAGAACAACGGGCATCTCCTGCAAGCGAAGCTGCACCTGCACCTGCTGCTGAGGTTGCTAACCAGCACTCTACATATGAAACTCTTCGAAATATGTTTGCCCATGCAACGCAAGGAGAGCACGACAGACCAACAGAACTTATTGACCTTGGACATGGCAAATTGAGCTCCAGAATTGAAGTGTGGGACGAACCAAACCACGTCGTCATTGAAGACAAAGCAGACGCTTCATCTCATTGTGTCATTGATAAATCTGATAGCAATTGGGAGGATCTGGTCAAAGAAAAGATTAGACAGCTTCAAGCCACCATTAATAACCCAAGCACAACAGATGAAGCCTAGATATGTATTATTCCCTTAGTTTTTTTTCCTCCCCCTCCACGTCCAAATAAAACTCAAATAAACAAGAATACCATGCCCTACAAGCTAGTACGTCTAGAGGCAAAAAAAGAAAAAGAAAAAGAAAAGACAGTGCCTACATTTGTATGTGCTGTTATGCATTGATCTGTTTATTTAGAACTCATAATCATCATCTGTCATACAAGTATCTTCCATATAGAAAGTTGGCATCAATCGTCGAGCCTTCTCCAGATACCAGCCATCGTTGCTTAATCTAACGAGATCAGCTCTGAATACCATGCCCACCAGGAGAAAATCGACAATTTCCTTCTCCAAATAGATTTCATAAGACTTTTGATCATCCTCTTTGTTTTGCAAGGTCACCAAAATCAAATCATCTTTGTCTGTATTTTCGTCAAATGCCGAGAACTTTGCAATTTCAACAAAGACATATGTCTCGGTATCCAGCAATTTTACATTTTCAGGATTTTTGATCTGCTTTTGTACAGTTTTTCTGGAATCTTCATCACTTGAGCCTAGGGTATCCACGACAAACGACAGGAATCGCTTCTGCACAGTCAAAGTCTCTGAAGTCATCCAAGATGTATCCACCTTCTCCTGGAACAAGTTTGAGCAGGCAAGGTTATATTTTCCTGGGAGTAGGCCAATGGCACGTTTACATTTGGGCAGCTGAATCTTGGCTTCGGCACAGATGGCGCGAGCATTGGCGATGTCATCTGCGTACTCGGGAGCCACATTTCTGATTTGCAAGTATCTCAAGAACGCATCAATTAGGACGGGGGCATCAGTAAAGTCTTGCAAGCCAATAAAAAGACTTTCGCGAATAAAGGTGTTGCCAAAGTAGACTTGGGCGACTTCTGTAAAGTTGACCTCGAGACCGTCTTCCAATTCATCAGGGACAAAATCTGTAGCAATTTTGGCAGCCTCAAAATCTTGAACAGCCTCTGGGTCATCTGGTGTGTCAGCACTTGTTGAACGGCCCAAGAACATGTTGGGGCCGGTGACGATGCCACCAAATTTGAGATAGTTGTCAAAGATGGCTTTTCTTGATTCTGTAAATTTGTGGTTTTTGCGGTATTTCCAGATAGCATATTCGACACGTTGAGCGAGAGGGTGTTCACTAGGTTTGATTTTAATGGTGTGCTTTGACTAATAAATTAGGTAAACCACTTACGGGCTGAATGGGTCTTCAATCACATCTTCGTTATTCTGTTCAACATAGTCGTCAGCAAGATCAGTACCAGCCTCAGGTAACTTGGAAGTTTTGCTCTTCTTCTTCTTTTTCTTTTTCTTTTTCTTTTCGACATTTTCATCGTCCCTCCTTGCTTGTTGTAAGCTTACAGGCGTCGAGAGTTCATTGAGCTGGGGAATCTCTTCTTCGACTTGTTCCCCATCTACGCCGCTGTCGGATACATAGCTCTCGTTCTCTTGGCTAGAGATACGAGCCTCATTTAAAAGATTTGCACTAGACTAAGAGTGTCAGTTTCTTACGTCTGCCCAATTTTCCCCATTCTTACACGAGTTCTTCTCTGTCTGTTTGATCCATATTTGATAACTAAAAGTAAGAGCAAAACGCCAAGGGAGAGTTTGTTGAGCCTCCGCCCATTTAATCAGTCAATTTCGCGCTACAAATGTAGTATCATGAATCGCAGTCTAGCAGCTGAATTACATCACATCACTACGGTACCACTCTGCTTCACACCATCTTACATGCTTCTAGCAGTGACCACTTCAATGAAAACCGCCAACATCAATTCAAAGGTAAATTATGCACATCAAAGAGCTTTTTTATTTTTCGAGACTGAACTCAAACGTCAAGTCATTGTGTTCATCAGGGTTTACGGGTGATAAATCACTCTCATTATACCATAGTCTCTCAATGAATGTGACGTTATCGTCGTAATCAATCAGGACGACTGTACTTGTTCTAGTTGCATACGCAGCGTCCAAGATGCCTTGATCGTTGGGAAAGTTGAATAAGGGTATGGATATACGCTCTTTGAGATCATCAAACACCTGCTTAACATCCTTGTCGTTTTTCATAGGCTTTGTTATGCTCAAGAGCCCAAATAGTGCATCAATGAGCTCCTTTTTTTCCATGTCTTTTTGCTGAATTATCCTTTGGAATATGTCTTTCCCCATTTGCACCTTTGGCCAAGGTTTTGTCAGCAAAGAATTGGACAAGCCTGCAACAAAGCAAAGAAGGTTACACATACAGCCGCAACAAGAATTTGTCATCTCCATTTTCTTACCATAGACTTTTCCTGGCTCCAAGTCAATTTCTGGCTCATTTTCACGGTTGCTTATATACTTCATGTCGACGGGATCCTTGCTGAAATCAAATTCGACTAGACTAAATCCGCCATAGTCCTGTATGTGTGTTTGCAAGCGCTTTACGGAAGCATCCACAGATTCAGATTCGCATAAAAAGTCTCTCACCAGCACTCCCCGAGACACTTTTCCTCGGAAGTTTGGTTCTCGAAAGTTTGTCAATGCAGAGAACCTACCCTGTCGAGTTATGCCTAGCCAGGTGCCGTTCTTCAGGCTTTCGTCATCTGCATGCTTTTCCAAATCAGTGCCAGCAAGCACATTGTCACAAGGAGGCTCCCAGAAATGAGCTCTCGCAGTAGGCCGCATTATGAATTCATCCCTGTTGCCTGCAAATACACTGGAAACTATCAGCGGAAAAGAGCTCTACAATTTGGATATACCTACAATCGATATTTAGGGTGGTTTTCTACGGTCCAAAATAAAATACACATTATCGAATATGAGCAAAAAAAAAAAAAAGTTGTAAAGATACTTGGTTACAAAGTCTTTGCACGGTATTTGAAGGTGTGGGGTGATTAAATTTTATCGATCTTCCAATTCCAAACAAGTGACCTAGAACCCTCGAATTTGCATAATACTGTACACAACCACATTTTTTATACTATCTACATTTGGTTTTCCAACATCTCGAAATCAGAGCCAAAGCAGGCCTATAGTAATGAAGGTGATATATAGTTGTTAAACACCTTTCTTTCTCTTCTACATTTGTATTGATGCTTTTTTTTTCTTTCTCCAGAACCATTATCTCTAGAGAAAGGTAGTTTCACTGGTTTCTTCCAGCAGATTTGAGTATGACAAGCAGGTTTTTTTTTCTCTCTTCAATGTTGTATTTGTAAAGCAAAAACTACATGATTGCAGTAGTTACTACATTTTCAACAGACGCAAATCAAGTTGGAAAAAAAAAATATGCTACTTTGTTTATTGTCACATTAAAAGTTACCGCAGATGGTTAACTCGCGCATTTGTTGCAAAACATCATCAACACGGTGATCGGCCTCCTCATTGTTGGGAGGGAAATGGTGTCTGAGACCTTCTAATTGCTCATAACTACTTTGGCTGAATTTCAGCTGTGATTTGACTAGTGCTTCAAAGGAAGGATCGATATAGGGAACTCGCAGTTCAATGACTTTTGGTAAATCATTGACGATGATTGTGTTTAAATTTTCATACATTTCACGAGCTAGATTTGCTTCTTGCTCAGCCTGAATGTGCAGAATTATTTCCGTATGTAAATCAACTGATTTCTGCAAATGTCACTCGAGTGCTTTACTTACTCTAGGTAAACGTTGGGGGTCCTCGCTTGGTCTATCAACCAATTTTCTAACTTTTGCTCTCGATGAGTCGTAATCCAGAAGCTTTTTTTGTCGACGTTTTATGGCCTCGTTGACTTCAGGAAAGTAGGAGCAAAATCTACCCAATGGCTCCAGTACAGTAGTACGATATGCAGTGTCCTTTCAAATGAAATTTTAGTATAGACTTTTGACTCCTTGGAGCCATTGAAATATCCATATACTCACCAAATTGGATCTCGCTTCCTCGTCCAACTTTTCAACGACTCGCTTGTATTCAGCTCCAGAGGCTCCCATAGGTGTCGTATCGTCGTAGAAATTCTCAATTGTTGTCGCAATACGGACCTGAGCAGTTGTCATGGCTTATTAATAGAGGAGCGTTACTTTGAGCAAACACACTACAAAACCACAACCAATTTACCTCTCATGGAATCGAGATATCCCTTGGATTCTTTGGCAAGTTTTTCAGATTTCTTTTCGAGACTATGTACGTCCGAATTCGCTCAACATCTGTGTTTCTTTCTCGCTGATTGATTTCAGTTGTACTTACTTTTTGAAGCGCTCATATTCCTCTTCAAATTCACCATCAACGGTTCTATCGCCTCCGCCTGTTCTTGACTTGATCTGATAAAAAAAAAAAAAAAAAATGTCAATTCCATGTACTACCTACTATTCATGTCTGCTATCATACGCTTTGGCCAGCTCTATTCAAGTTTTTTTTAAACCCTGACCTAATTATTGCAAAAGCGTCAGTATGTATAGCAGCACCCAATGAGGACCGCCGTCCAACTTACAGGAAACTCATATTTCAATTGTGTTGTGGAACAGGAAGAAAAGGAAAAAGGGAAAAACATGAATCCCTTGAAATTGACCATCTTGAAAAGGCGCTGCAGAAGGGTCTCATGCGAAATTACCCGCCAATCATAGTTTTAGATATGACAGGAATGCAACATCAAAAGCCAACATTCTTTGAGCAATAAATTGCCTACTTTTCCTCTCCCTCTCTTTCTCTTACACACCATGTTAAGTGACACAAGCTTGATAAATACAATCATACTGGTAAGTAGCCTATAGTCCAATTGACCCGTCTCCCAGCATTGAATCTTGTTATGTAGAGTGGCATCTCAAATATAAGATATAAGTGTTATGTCAAATCATATCCCAAGTCATCTTTACTGTCGTTCCTCACATGCGAGGGATTTCAAGCCAGGCCGTCCTACATTGCTTCTCCAGAATCACAAAACTTGATTATTCATGCTTATCGACACTTGATTGCAATGAATGTACCAGCGACTTGGCACGTTTCATCGAATCAAAATGTCGATAAAGACACAATATCGTTGGAGCTGTGGCTATTCTGGTTTGATAACAAGCATACAAGCCTTATTGCGAATGATTCGCTACTGAAAGAGCTACAAGGCGAGTTGCATGTTAGCATGATCTACTGCATCTAGAAGGCTAACAATGTCCATATTCAATAGAAACAAAAGCTGGCTCGTTCAGCTGGAATCAGATTGCCTCAAGAAATGGGCTATCTCCAACTTCATCACCTCAGTTGAGCAGCGCAAAATCAGACAGCATAACGCTTGTCCCAGGCACAGAATACAAGCTATTTATCAAATCTATTCGAAACCTGATCCAACATGCCATGGTACGCAAGAGAAATGCCTTTGTTCTGGGCGAGTTCTTTGTATTCCCCAAGACCTATCAAGACGATGGCAATGTCATGAAGGACGAGATGGCCAATCACGGCTTCAAAGACAATTGCTCGTCTGTAAGAAATAGCATGCTTGCTTGTATGTACAATGTCTACTTTACAACATCCAGCCTTGTTTTTCAACCCAACACAAGAAGGATGAGACTTCGGCCCTTATCTAGCTCTGATTTCTATGCAAAAAATCTAAAAGGTCAGTGCAGCTGTGTATCCTAGGAAAATTGCGCCATGTCAAGAACTAAAGTATTAAAGTCAAAAGATAGTTTTATTATGTCCTACAGGAGAACATGCTCGCATTCTTTCGTTCCATAGCTTACCAGCAGCTGCCCACGCCAAAGTTTTAAATCAATGGGCCGAATTTTACGACATGCCAGTCTCGCTATTAATGCAAAGCAAGGACTATATACCGTCTCTCGTCACTATTCGCACTGCATCGCAAGATACCATTGTTTATCCTTCAACACTGGTTTTTGTACCAACAGACACAAAACAATCCCCCGCTGCTGTGGCTGGTATGAATGGCATTATGGGTTTGAATCCGGGATTAACTGAAGATTTGGGTGAGAAAGCATCTCGGGTGGCGTATTATGAGCAGCTAAGACAAATCACGCAGGAAAAAGACGTCGCTATTGATTACTGGTCGTACAAGGATCCCGTTATCCAGGTCGGCGATTCAGTTATTCATGCCCTGTCAACAATAGATGCAAAGTATCAGCAAGACCAAATGCTACTACATCGAGCGTTGATAGAGCCTGTTGTTGGAAGCCCACTCATGAATGCCAAAAGCGTTGTGCCCGCTAATTATGATTCCCCCTTGCTTTCGTCAGGCTTGCGTCGCAAACCGGACACATCTTCCAAATACAATCAAAACGATTGCAACATGCAACTCACTGAGTACGTAAAATCTCAATTCGATACCGAAACAACGGACGATCCAGACGTGTTGGGCAATAATTTGCTACTTCAAAACACGTCGGCTGTTTTGGACAGCAAGGATAGTCTTGATATTGGCGGTGGGTCTCATTTATCTGCCTTATTGAACAGACATCTCATTATTGATTCTACAGATAGCTTGTCTGGCGAGAATCTGGAGCAGCCAAAACCAGAGCAACAGCAACAGCAACAGCTGCAACCGCAAACTATGATGCCAGAGATGGTCGCAAAAGATGAGCACCCTCCATTGGAAGATTTCAACTTGATATACGACATGGGAGGCACAACGACTTCTTTGCCTAGAGCTGATGCGTGGGATACAGACGCTGGGTTTGGTGATTTAGATTTAGACGTTACTGATGCTGATTTCGATTTTTTCGAGACACCAGTGGCGCGCGTAGATCCAGTTGTATCCGAGCCCAACGTCCTCAATATTATCCCAATGGACATTGATCCTCCTAATATGAATGACATGAAGCCTCAGCTGCAGCAAGAGCCAGCAGATCAGGACACGCTGATGGTCGACGTTCAAGTGTCAGAATCCAAACCCACGCCCAGCAACAACGATAGTCTCTTTACTCCGTTTGTAATTAGCAACGACAGCACCGAAAATGTGAGCTCTGTCGCTACAATGGAAGAAACATCCTACGCACTAACACCGCAGATAGCAAGTGCATCTGTTTTGCAAAAGAGAGCACCTTATCAAAAGTCTACACCAGAGCCTTATACATTTGTTCCTCGAGACTTTCTGCCAGTGTCTATGAAAGCAAGTGTCAATGATGCGAAATATGGCGCTGGAGGAAAATTCATGTATAGCCCTTCAAAGGATCAGTCCCACACGGAAAACAATGACCTTTCCGTGCCGCAAAAGAAGGAAAGCTACTATAGCCCTGATTATGTACCAGTAATGCCAAAGAAAAAACGTGGTAAAGCCACACATCTAAAACTGAAGGTGACAAAGGACAATGACAGCCTGAAACATGGAAGCAGAGATAGCAGCAATGACGGAAAAACCGGCAATAGTAGTATCAGTAGCAACAGCAACAGCAGTAGCAGTAGCAGTAGCAACAGTAGCGACAGTAGCGACAGTAGCGACAGTAGCGACAGTAGTGGAAGTGAAAGTTTGTCAGTGGATGACGACGGTACAAGTGATAGCAGTGATAGCGGAAGGTCAGAAAACGATGACAGGGTTGAGAAGCGCCTTCGAGCACTCAAAAAGTTCCAAAGGAGCATTGTTCACAGCCAACTAAAAGCTACGCCTGCACCTCTACCGACAGACCGACTTCAATATTTAGACTATGATACTCCGTTTGCGCCTGTTATTGCTTATGGAGCAATCAAACCCATTAAATGGAGACACAGCAAGGCCATGGAAGAGTCTCTCGAGTATTTATGCCAGCAAGTTGTATTAGGAGGGTATCCTTTTACATGTGGATTAGCAGAAGCATCTCAGAATGGCGGTGAGATTGAAGGGGAGCCGGCAAAGGTGATGGTTGCTCGACGGAATAACCTCATGCAAATGACTCGCGGGGTTGTTACACATGTTCCGTCGCTTCAGTCTGATGTGTTTGATATGGTAAATGAGTTTAAGAATATGTTGCAAGAAACTTTCGGGAGTGACGCCGATAGTATGCAGATACTGGAAACCACGCCAGAGACCCTTGACCCTGTATCTTACTCTTGTGGCCCATTATTAGGCAAAATTGACATTAAAGGGCCATTGAATATACAAGAGTATTACGATCTTAACGGTAGAGTATAGCATACACATGCGTACATATTCTTCATCTTTTATTCAAACATACGCTGTAGAATCGCACAATCAAGGCCATTCAAAATATGGGAAATACCAGATCAAAAAAAAACGGCCAGATGAGCCAAATCTAGACATAATCAAGCAGCCTGACATAGTGGTGTCCAGACATGACGATTACCTTGAAGGATCACCGAAAATGCTGCCATTCTGGGAAAAGTTGGGATTGGAGCCTTATTCTTGCAAAAAGCAGATCAGGTATCTCGTTGTCTACCCAGATTGTATCGACATTGCAATTTCAGCTCAGAGCTTTTTCAAGAGCCTCAGTGATGTTTTTGAAGCATGCAATTTGGGAAGACATGAGCCCGGGTATTCTGGGGCCTACATCAATGGACTAGTACCCGTGCCGATGTCGGGTAAGTTACGGCACTCATATCTGACCAAATGTGACATCAGTTGATATTATCGTAGATTTGGATAGTAGCGAGAGTAGTGTTCGACGCAGATTAAAGAGCTATGAAGACACCTGTGAGACTCTGGGTCGCCATCTTGCTTTGGCTGATGAGCACCAGAAACAGCAACACTACACTGTAATTTATATTGTGAATTTGGGCCCTCACATGTCGTCCTACCTTGATATGTGTCGCTGCTTTTACAAATTGAAAGAAGCATACCAGACAATCTTACACAAGAATTTCATGGAAGAGCAACCAAAAATTGCCCTTCAGCTGTTGCCAATTGACCATCTACTACGATCATCTGCGTTTGGTGGATATACACTGCTGGGAATGAAGGACATTGCCTTCTCTGTCTACAGCAAATGCTTTACTAGAGTGACCAGGAAGGTTAGCAAACAATCCAGCAGGTCCTCAAACTTTATATCTTATGTAGTATACGTAGATCACCAGAGCAGATCAAGAATCGTGGACAGACTTGTATTCGCCTGCATACGTCCTAAAAAATCCTGTACGAAGAACCATCAAGTTCAAGCTAAATGATCTTCGACCATATCCTACGATAATGGAGCAAAATGCCGTGCTCCACATGGCTTATTGTTTTAGCTATGATCGTGCGTGGATGTCAGTTGTTTGGGTAGATGATCGAGGAGAGTTACTTGAATATGAGCGATTCGGACGCAAGGCAGCATACAAAGAAGCTTGGGATCGAACATTAGAGATAACAAAACGAACAGGATTTTCATGGACAATAGTCATTGCGAAGCTTGGGCTCATGTTCAACGACGAGTTTGTGTATTGGCTTCGTCATGTTTCTCTAGTCACTGAGCACCATGTAGCAATCATTGCTATTGACCTGGAATCAGGGCTTAATCTCCACTTTAACGCATGCTATCCTAACAGTCGAGATACAAAAGAGCAACAGAGAACACAACAGCCATCTTTCTTGGACGCCCACGGTAAAATCCGTATGGGAGCAGGCAGCATGGGCTATACAGCAAAGCAAGGTAAACCTGATCAGCCAAACAAACCATCGGCAGAAGTAAATGAGACGCAAATATTGCTCTTAAATCATCGCGTCAGTTACTCTCAGAAACGAGAGCGAGCTTATAAAGGCATACTCAGGATAGAAGCCGTTACAGAAAAGGAGAATTGGATGATTCCATTGGCAACAGGCTACCTGATAAATCATTCCCTCCCAAACAAGAATGTAAATCCTGGTATGGAGCAATTCAATAATGAAGCATTTGTTGCAGAGGTATGTCAATGTTTGAGCATTTGGAGAGCACTTTATAAGATTTCTTTTTCGGGCGTAGATTCATTTGCTGCACAATCATACGGACATATCCGCTTATAGTGCATTGCAACATATCATCAAAAGACTATACGCACTGTCATTTATTAACCCAATGCCATCAAGTCATACTTGTATTCCGTATCACATCATACTGGCTGAAAGACTGAGCCGACTGCTCCTGGTTGTGGATGACTCGATAAAATAAGGATAATAAAGATGTTTATTCTCTGTAAGAAATTATTGTCCAACCAAGTCGAAACGACAGGATGCATCACTAACAAAAGCCTATGACTGGGAGGAATCGCAAAAACTTCTTTTTCTTTCCTTTTCCTTTTTTTTTTTTTTTTTTTCTTTCTCTTCCCCTCCTATTAAGTTACGCATAATTTTGATGACGAGTGTGCCTGCAAAAGGTAAACCCACAAGTGAGGAGTATACGTATACACACATATCCACCACGGCTTTATTCTCTTAGAAATCCCTATCCTGGAAAACCTTATAACAATCAGACACAAGCTGTCTGCTCTGAAAAAGGACAGAGAGACATTTCCAGACACTAACTTGATAATCTCACTCTACAAAGAAATAGAGGCACAAGTGGATTTGTTGAATGAGACCCGAACAGGCGACATTTGGAATACTGCATCTCGCAACAGACTTAATGATGTACTCGATGACATTATGGCATTATTGTCATTGTTCTTTATGAGCATCGGAAGAAACAGAGAGAGTAGGTTGATGCATTACGAGAGCGACTCTCGATCCTAAGAATTTCTGTGAAATGTAGGCCCTGCTGTTTATGTGCAACTAGTCACTGTAGAAGTAAGTTATCTGTGAGTAGTCCTAGTCCTTTGTTTATTCATGCAAGCTTGGCGGGAATAATAGAGGTATCTGGATCAATTATCACACATGGGAACCTACACAGACACCATCCTCCTGGAAAACCAAGAACGACTTGAAGACATTGAGAACATTCTTTATTCTGACTCCAGTGATTCATGCTTTGTAAAAGTATTGAAATATAAATTGGACAAGTGCAGTGAGTTGCCATTGCAGTTGTGAACAGTAGCGAATGACTTATTCATCTTAATCACTAGAAACTTCACTATCAATATTGCTAGCCAACACACAAGACGTCTCTGAATCACTGTAAGTGTATATTCAATGACACGTACAATTCAAAGATATCCACTTTGCTCAACACCATATGTATCGTAGGAAGCATTTGCACGAAGAACTGATCAACTTGCGTCGAAAAATGGCACTTTTAGCTCAAAAGCCAACGGGGTATACAGCGGCTGAAGTGAACGAGATACAAGAAAAGGTTTTTTTTTTTAAATTGGAATCGAGGTCGCATTTGGCAATGTCTAACACAAAGAGTAGCTTCGTGAATTAGACAATTCGAAGCATCAGTTATTTCAATCAAATCTAAAAGGAAAGGCGTTAATTGAAGGCCTATTGGAGCAGTTGCATGAGGAAACACAAGATTTAAAGGCTTCCACAAACAGCGTATCCGAATCATTAGCGCCTATAGTAGATAGACTGAAACAAATCAAATCTCAGTTGGAACGTTTAGCATTGACACATAAATGGACCTTGAGGGAGACTGATTTATACACCTACCACGTAATTTACTGACCATACTATTACACCATCAAACACTATACGCACTCACTAAATGGTTTGTTTTATATAGTTGCAACTTCAGGAAGTTGAAAAACTTCGAATGGACGGTAAATTCAAGGACCCTGAGTCAGATACTATTCCTGAAGGCCAGGCTGTCATTAACTTCTTGTTGCGTGGATGTTATCGTATCATGGCAAAAATGCTGAGCGAAAATGTGCCTGTAGCTGAAGCATTAATGCCTGTGCACAATCAATTGAGCACAGTACGACGATGTCTTGTCGAAGTGACAAAATGGGGAAAGCCGGATTCAGGTAACTACAAGAACTATGCATATGTTGATTTTTTTTTTTTTTTTTTTCATTAACGGCCTCCGTTTAGTTCGAGATCTTTACCCGTGAGTTATGAGTCAGCTGGTCATTGGATAGTAGATACTGACATATCACCACTGTTTTATAGATATCAAATGAAGCTGGCTAGTATTGATAATATGAGAGTCAATGGTACTTTTTGTGATGAGGAAGGAAATATACCAGAAGGTCAGGCTATTTGCGTTGCATTGCTCAATGAGTGCTATGACATCCTACATGAGCTAATTGCGCTTGCTGATACTTGAAGAACGTAAAAGATAAAAGTAACCAAATGTATGTTTGATAATGTTGTATATAAATATAATGACTCTGTTGCTATGGCGCAGAATAAAATTACACTGAAGGTTTACTGTTGGATTTCTCGAAAGCCGACATCACTGAATCAGTTTAAATTGCTAAACACATCTTGCAAAGCTTTGTTATATCTTTCTTTCTTTCTTGTTTAAATTAGTTTTTCATTATTCATGCCTATTGTCAGCCAAATTAAGCAAAAAATTAGGCAGACTATCTGCTGTGTTCCATCAGAGGTAGATCAAAATGAAGGTCCTCCTCCTGTTTCCATATCAGTGCCACAGCAACAGCAAGAAAGCAATGTTCAAGCCCTCCAAACTACTGCTATTACAAGTATTGACCCTCTTTCTGAGGCAAATGACGAAGAAGAGCAACAAGAGGAAGATTGGGGTGAAGAAGGGCCCGGGATTAGCTCATACGATAGCCAAGCGTTTGTGGCTGATGAAGATGATGTTTACAGTTCTAACAAGAGCCCATCCAAGGGGTATGATGAGGTCCAGGATGCGTTCGAAAAATTCACACAAGATTACTGTCCGCAAAGAAAACTGGAATTTGAGGATGCAAACTTGATCTGGAGCAATGATGCGTACAAGCGTCCAATTCAAGAATGGAATGCTGATCAAGAAACCAGCAACACTTCACAAGTTCAAGAAGCAAGATGACCTCTTCTCATTCTCCCAAATTAATTTCTAATAGCATCACAATCAAATAAATATAATGATTTTGCAATTTTACAAGCACTATCAAAAGCAAAACTATCAAGAGAAGATGCATATACTGCAACCTCATCATACTTGTTTTCACGTCTGTTTATCACTTTTTTCAGATGTTCAGAGTGGTAAATTTGTACTATGAAATTGATTAAATATCTTTACCACTTTCATTACGTAGCATTTTATATAACGTTTCGCTCACTGCTGACACAACAAAGAAGCACCCCCTAAAGTAAAATGGAAGGGCACATTATTATAAAGGTATTTTAAGCTATAGTCTGTAGTATGAGAAAATAACTTGCTATTTATAAACATTGGATAGTTGGATATCAGTTCTTCTAAGTAATTAATTAAGCATTGACCAGGAAATTAAGGGCCAACTTTTATATGCCACAACTGATATAGTTTAATTGTAGGTATAGAGTGAGCGTGTCAATCAACAGTAGTCATCATTGAATAGCAGTGGTGTTGCTGAAAAATACTGATTTATCAGAATGAGAAATTATTCAAATAAAACGGTCGTGAATGAATCAGGTAAAGATTTCGTTTATTACATGGAAAATATGATGATTTATATACTAGTAGTAGTCAATCTAAGTGTGGACTGATGGGAGGATAAGGTGTAAGTGTGAGACATGATGTGATTTTAGAGAATGTGACAATAAATTATATCTATTGTTTATGTCATGTTGAGCTATAAATATGGAACATGGTCCATTAGGATATGTCCCTGGATTGTGTTCAGCACTGATGAGTTTACTCGAGTTTGACTTTTCTGGTTGGGAAAGTAGCATATCCGTAATCTTAATAATCAGCGTTAAGATGCAGTTTTTATGTGATTTTTGGTAATAACTCTATAGATATCAATAAAATATGCATGCGAATGTGTTTGCAAGATAGCACCAAATCAACGCTAAATTTTTCAAGTTAGATCGCAGTTCTACTGTCATTTTAGCAGAAGTTATAACCAAATATCTGATATTTATGATAAATTATGAAAAATAAAACTGCTTTTGCACATAACTTTTGATAAACTCATCGCCCAGTGGAAACCAAGTGATGCTCAGATAGCGATGATTATGCCTGTTTTGATTGCGCATAAGAAAGTGTTTATTTTGCTGTTTATCGAAGCCTATCATCGATTATATGCAATTCTGATATATAAATATGTGATATTTTCTGATAATTTTGTAGATATCAATAAAAACATGGATGCAAATGCTGATGCCAGATAGTGCCAAGTCAGCACTAAATTTTCCAACTGAGATCGCGGTTCTGCAGTCATTTTAACAGAAGTTATGAGCAAATACCTGTTATTATTATGATAGATTATGAAAGATAAAACTGTTTTTGGAGATAAGTTTTAAAGAAATCATCGCCTAGTAGAATTCAAGCGCTTTGATATTGCGATATTGTCCACCAAGAACATCTGTTTACTTGAAACTGTTTGGACTTACTCAGCAAACTATTTGCACGTTTGGATCTCTTTCATATGGTACATTCTGGGCAGCAATATTCTGGAACTTTACATGAAATCACTGCTATTGGCGTATCACTCTCTGAATAGACATGCCACCATTATGCTAAATGATGTTACAGAGAGATAGTAATACTAAATTATGTAGTTGTTTATGAAATATGATTCACGGCTTTTGGACTTGGTTCATATCGATTATAGGGACATCATTGTATCAAACTAGCTTATTTATTACATCAAAAAGCACTGTATTTGCTTAATACGTTGGATACAGATGTCAGACAATTACAAAAGTGACTCAGTTGTCATTGTGGCCGTTCCTGATCGGATCAAAGGTTAAATGTCACTATTCTACCATATAGTAAGCAAAAGTAACCATGAAATGTCTTGTACCGTAAAAGAAAAACCATCTATTCAGGTTCTATTTATTCTAGATTACAAAGTTAAACTTATCGATGATGAATGGTTCACATTCATACCAGTTGGCTACTGATTAAATAAAAATAGGTCATGCCCTAACTAACACCATCTTATAATCTTATTCAAACATGATCTGATTGTATTCATAGATTGTAGATTTATTTTATAATAGACAGCTTCTTATCGTTCACTTAGTTATCAGTTTTGTATCTGGCTGATTAACAGCGATTATTGCTTCTTCTCATTTTATCATATACGATCATCTGCTGTGTCGCTTTGACTGGATAACCTTTAGTACCATTTTTATGAGTTCCTGACTCCCCGGGGTATTTTGTTAGTTCGTAAAGACGTCCTTTATAGAATCCCAAAAGTTCAATAACCACCATTAGAGCTTTTTCCAGTTGCTGATTCCAGTAAGGTTTTTGATGGTCTATACAGGCCGTCTCTTTGATGTTCTTTGAATATGAAAATGAGTGAAGCAATCTAAAGCACGCTCTAATGCTTTCCACTCTCAGAAAGTTTCAATATATTTATATACAATACACATAGGCCGGGATATTTCAGGCCAATCTAACCGGCTTGCAAAATTGGCTTGCCAGGATACATTCAAGATTTGTTGTCTATCGTGGAAACTGTCATTATGATAGCTTGTGCAACAATTTTAAATGGTTTGCATACGTGGCTAGCATCGACATCACGTGAGAGCTGCCAGGCTTCTATATATAAATCAATGAAATTGAGAGAAAACCAGTGTTTTTTCTCCCAACATTCATACAATTTTTTCTCGCTTAAAACCACCCTTCTTTTTCAATTTGAGAAAAGGAGACATTTGAATCTGATTAGAAGAACATTATAGAAGGAAAGTGCGGTCGTGTTTATTTACTGGCTGCCTTTATTTCTCCCTCTGTTTTTGTTTTTGTGTATAACTGGTTAGCAAAAGAAAGCAGACAAAGCAGAAAACTCAAATATCAAAAAAAGACGTACGGTTGTATAACGTCTTGAAAACCCCCAACGAAACCAAAAAAGAAAAGGCTTTGATAAGATGTCTTCTGATGAAGAGGATTCAGATTGCCCTTTGTGCATGGAGGAATTGGATATTGCTGACCGCAACTTCAGACCTTGCCCTTGTGGATATCAGGTTTGTCCTTGGTTTCACGTATCACTTTTGCAGTAACTCACTGCTGCTGTCTTTTGCTTTGTTTAGATTTGTCGTTTCTGCTGGCACCACATTAAAACCAACTTGAATGGACGTTGCCCAGCTTGTCGAAGACTGTATAGCGATCAGATAGTTGAGTTTGTTCCTGTTAGCGCGGAGGAGATTATGCGTCTCAAGAAAGAAAAGAAGGAAAAGGACCGCCAAACACGAGATATGCGAGACCCTAGCCGAAGACAGCTTTCGAATGTTAGAGTAGTTCAAAAGAATCTTGTGTATGTGCTTGGTCTAGGCTCAAAACACGCTAACATTGAGGTAAAAGATCTCGATTCTTTTTTTTTTTTTTTTTTTTTTTTTTTGAGATGTGGGCCATGTAACAAATATCTTTATAATTAGAATGAGTTTTTCAAGAAATATGGTCGTATCGAAAAAGTTGTTATCAGCAAGCGTTCTGCCCCGTCAAGTGGCTCTAGTTCATCTGTGGGAATTTATGTGACCTATGCTCGAAAAGAAGATGCTGGAAAAGCAATCGAAGGAATCAATGGCGTCGAAGTTGACGGTAAAACCGTAAGGTATAGTGGAATAACAGCGATACACTTCTTGGATTAACACGTATTTTTTCATTTTAGAGCCTCTTACGGAACGACGAAATACTGCACTTATTATTTGAGACACATGGCATGTCCAAACCCTAATTGCATGTATCTCCATGAACCTGGTGATGATGTAGATAGTTATAGCAAAGATACGGTAACCATTGGGTAAGTTGATATAAGGGGAACCTCGTTACACGTGTATAAGCCGATATTAATGTGTATCGACTCTACAGAAAACATGCCAATACCGCTTCAACTTCAACCACCACTTCAGCATACCCCAATAAGCGACCTGCGATAGCTACCAAGTCAACAACTACAACTACAGCGCCAAACGCTCCTACCCTCTCCCCAGAGCCGAAGCCTGCCACCGCACCTCGTACGTGGGCTCCCATCCCTAAAGTCGTGCCTATGCCACCTGTTGTTATTCCAAAAGAGGAGCCCAGCACTCCTCCTCCCCCGCCCTCTCCACCTTTTCAAGAGATCAAGGCATCTTCTTCTACCAAACATTTCAAACCAGCTACTAGCTCGTCTACTTCTACAGCAGCATCCAAGTCTGCTGCTGCTTCAAAGTGCAGTAAAGAGGTAGTTCCTAGTGAAAAGCGTAGCAAGAAGTTGATCGTGCCTTTGGTGCCTGAGGAAGATGAAAAGCCAGCGCTTCCAGCTACTGCGTCCTGGGCCAAGGCTCAGCCTGTCATAAATCATGATAGCGTTACGACGCCTGCTAATTTTGGGCCTTCCTTGTCGGATGCGTTCCATGCTCCTCAGAAACCTAAGCATTCACCTTCACTCAAGGTCAAGAAAGAGAAAAAGACTAAAGGTAAGATGGTTCGTTTGGAGGAATTCGAGGAGGCCGAGAGAGAGGCAAAAATGGCTGCAGTTAGACCCAAGGTCATTCCTAAGCCAGAGGCTGTTCCTATGGCCCCTCCTACTGCGTCTAAACCTCAGTTACCTTTGCAAACTGAACCCACCTCTACGGATGTCAAGATGGCCGAAAAAAATGTTCAAGAAAGTAAGCCTGCTTCAAAAGAAAAGGAAACAGAAAAGAAGATGGCCTTTGATAATGGACAGGAAAAGGAATTGCAGGAAATGGAACCAGAGACGAATTCTGAGGCTCCAGTTTTGAAAGAGATTATGCCTGAAATGACGGAAGTCAAGAGACCAAGTGCTGCTCAACACACCGACGAGAAGCCCCAATTGATGGAAGAGGATATTCCAATCGAACTGGACCAAACTCAAGCACAATCTGACGAAAATGATGATTTGGGTATCTCTGAACAAGATAGTTCTGAATTCAAGCTCAAAACTGAGGTATGCGAAGACAGCGATGAAAAGATTGAGAATCTGGCTTCATTAAACGACGACGTTATCAAAGCATTTGATGATGCCGCCGCTGCCGCTGTTACGGATGAATCTTCTGAGAAGGTTGAATCTGATGAAACGCTTCAAGGGCAGCAAGATTCACAGACTGATTCAGAACAATTTGAAATTGACGAGCAAAAGAAGGTCCAAAACATCTCATCATCTTTGGCAGCTATGGATAGATTATCAGCCTTGGTTCAGCAAGAGATCATGGTTGATTCGCTTGAACAACCCTCGTTTGATCCAGCAGAGCAACCACAGCAACAGCAGCCTCATCAACAACAACCACATCCTGGTATAAGTACATTCGATTCAGGTTTGTCCGTGCAGCCCGATAATCGTCGCATGGCTCCACCTGGACTCAGTGGACCTCCTCCTCCTCCTCCTGATTGGATGAATCGAAGCTTTGATCCATTCAATGGCCAAGATCCTTCTCTCATTGCTGCTCGTCGTTTGCAACACTCTCAACGTATGCTGGAAGCAAGTGGTTTATTTGCTGGTGGTGGATTTGGCCACCCGCCGGTGGTTCCTCGTTTTGGATTTTCTCCTGATTTTAACCGTGGGCCTAGTGGGTTTATGCCCCATCAAGCTCCTCCTCCTCCTCCTATGGGTATGTTCCCACCGCCGCATCCTATGATGAGACATGTCCCTCCACCCGAAATGATGAATATGGCATCGCCTTTTGGACCTCCTCCTCCCCATCCTCAGATGCAGCAGCAACAACAGCAAATCCAACATATGGAAGAGCTACGGAACGAATTTAATGGGATGAGTATGAAGAATAATAATGAACACCGCCAACAATCGTTTGATGACCTTCGTACTCTTCTACCCAATGTCAATATTACTTTCAACAATCTTCACGAAAAGAGAAGAGCTGAAGAATTTTATCAGCAACAGCTCATGATGCAACGTCAACAGCAGCAACAGCAGCAACAGCAGCAACAGCAAATACAGCAACAGCAGCAATTGCAACAACAGCAGCAACAGCAAATGCAGCAACAGCAAATGCAGCAACAGCAAATGCAGCAACAGCAAATGCAGCAACAGCAAATGCAGCAACAGCAGCAATTACAACAACAGCAAATGCAAATGCAACAGCAACAGCAACAGCAACAGCAACAGCAGCAATATCAGCAAGAGCATAGGATATCTGAGCAGAAGCAAATACCCACTTTTCTGGATAACAACAATATAATGGCAAACAACTCCCCTAGACATATTCCTTCACCTTCCCTTCAATCAATGCAAGAAAAGGTATTGCTAAAATCACCCCAGAGTCAACAATGGCAATCGGATCAAGCGTCTGAACATAGTGAGATGGTAGAAAAGAAGAACGCCCCTGATGTTCGAGTGGAAGCACAGAACTTTTTTGGCGAATTTCTTCGTAAAGCGGCTTCATCTACTCAGCAGCAAGAGATGTCACCAAAGAGAGATGAGCAACTTCCTCAGCCTGCTGGTAAAGTATGACTTGATTGATTTCTCACCTGAATGCTAATTGTTGTTTGCAGTGTCCACCTCTTTGCCTTTCCAAGATCCTGCCATCATGTCTGTTCATTTGGCTAATAACGAAATGCCCAATAACGATATCATTCGCTCTCAAAATACAATTCTTCAAATTTTGGGTGGTCAGCCACCACCAATGATGACATTGGAGCAACAGCAACAGATGCATCAGCAACAACAGTTTCATCAACAACAGAGACAAATGGACCCTAGATTTGCCATGGAACAGCAACAACAACAGGGGAGAATAAATTTCAACGAAGCATCACCCAAGAACTTCAATGGCATGTTTATGGGCCCTCCTCCTCCTCAGCAGCAGCAGCAGCAACCGTTATTTCATCAGCAGGGTCCTCCTCCTCCATCCAACTTTATGAATGGATTTAGAGATGCACCCCCAATGAATATGACGAGTCGTATGGCCCCTCCACCTCCACCGGGAATGATGAGGCCACCTATGCCACCTCTTGGAGACATGAGATTTAGAAATATGAATGGTCAACACCCACTTCCCCCACCTGGTATGTTTTCCTCTGTAAATGAAGATCGCCAATAATTTATTCTTGTAATTTCCTTTCAATATTACGCCATTGTCACAAACATAATACACCTGTAAACCCCTTTTTCTGTTAAATACACATTTTATTTGTTAACAAAATTCATGCTGTAACCGCCGCTTCCTTTGGGATCTTGTTGGAACTGAAAGTTATCAGTTGATAGGCCAAATTTGCCCAAGATCGTGTTGCCCAGGTCCTTTAATTTTCCAATCATTTCCTCCTTTTCTTTTTCTGTTTTATCTTTAATTCTCCCGGGCAGCTCTCTCTCTGCTCGTTGACATTCACGCAGGGTATAGGCATCTTTCGCTTCTCGCCTCAGTTTTTTGTAATCCTCCAAAGACTCGGACAAAGCTGTTGAGGTATTAATTTTTTCATTCACCTGTGCCCTCCGAAGTAACGCTTTCAGGTACTTTGGATCTAATGTCAATGCCTGGGTGCACATATCACGAGCTTCTTTATATTCGTTCTGCTTCATATGGCAGGCAGCTATATTTCCAAAATAGACGGCTCTATCTTTGGGTAGGGACAAAGGGCAGGTCGTCAAGGCATTTTCGTATTCTGCAATGGCTCTGGTGTATTCTGCTTGGCCAAAATAAGTGTTGCCCTTTGACTTGTATTCTGCAGCTTCTTTTATTAATCTCTGGAAATGGGTGAGCTTGGCTGATAAACGTAAGCAGTTTAATGTATTAGACGTACCTGCAGCTCATCAGCTTGATACTCTTCGCTATCAAAGAATACATCGCCCTCAGAATCCGCCTCTGCTACCTTGCTTGCTTCAAGAGTCTCGTCAATCTTTTCTTCGGCAACAGCTAAGCAGAGGGAATAAGTTAAAATTCATCCGAAGGTTCTCATATTAAATACCTTTTGGAGCTACTGATTCTTCGATTATCTCCTCAATTATAGCCATACTTTTTTGAAAAATAATAAAAGAGACAAAAAAGTTGGCTTAAAAAATACATCGATATTTGAACTTGCATACACCATTTGAAAATCAGATATATCACACAGAAAACTTTGAAGGCAGTTTTTGACATGGAATCTTCCAACGTTCAC
The DNA here is from genome assembly GCA_025201805.1 of Parasitella parasitica. Taxonomy (NCBI): domain Eukaryota; kingdom Fungi; phylum Mucoromycota; class Mucoromycetes; order Mucorales; family Mucoraceae; genus Parasitella; species Parasitella parasitica. The sequence goes on from MU619237.1 coordinate 178,382, forward strand.
ACATTTCAAACATGTCCCAACGCTGGTCGTTTTATATCATGCGAATTTTGATTTACAATAGGATTCCAACCGAGATTTTTAGTACTTAGACCTATGCTTTGCCTTTTATCATGAGCAACGAGCAAAAGTAGAAGAAATGTTATGTAACAATTCAAGAACAAATTGATTACAGAAAGTGGTACTGCTACTCTATTGCTCCATATCGAGAAAACTTTACAAGTTTGCATGGGCTTGTTAACAGAGTGACAAGGTAAAAATTCAGTTCTAAACTTGAAGAAAACAGGCATGATTAGGGCTATCTGATAAGCACTTGACTTCCACTGTGGGACATGTGTATCAAAATGTATTGTGCATCTTTGGCCGAAAGTGGTTTATTATCCTTTAGTAAACCTGCTAAAGTCTTTTTTCATCAGAAGGGGCATACGATCTTTTGTTCTTTCTAAAATCAAAGGCTATCAAAAGCCATAGAAGAAAATTTGTATTTCAAAATTCTAAAAATGATTTTAATTTTAATGGGCAATATCGAAAATTTCATTTTCTTTGATATTCTGAATCAAGCTGTCAAAATGGCAACGCATGTGATAACTGTGCATAAGGCTGCACATGGCACCACGCAAGCTACTCTCCTCGAACGTCCTCGTCTTTGTTTTCTTTGGTGGAAAGGGTATTCTTGAGGGTTGATGTATAGTACCACATGTCAATCTCTTTCGGAACGTCAGCAGCTGGAAGAGCATTGCTTTCAGGCACACTTGAAACTGTAACATTTGATAACTCGCATTTGTAAGGGGATTCATTGACAGACAGATTGATTCTATCAACACGCCGTGTTAGCTTTTGACAAAGTGAATTTTGACCAATACTTACGTTTGGATACCTTGTCTTGGTGTTGTTCCGTTGATTAGAAGCTTCCAGTGATGATGTGTTTCGAGAACAATATCGGTAGCGAATGCCTGGTGAGTGAATGGGTCAATATTATGCAACGCATTCTGTAACGTTTACTGATGTTTTACCTTATTTTTTGCTTCCCCATCAAATGCAATCTGATTTTCTTTTTTTCCCTGAGGGAGCTTGTATACTTTGAAGAGTGTGTTTGTCGATTTCAAATAACCTGGCATGTAGGTCTCAACATCTTCAATGTCTTATCATGAAGATCTGTTAGCTTTTGTAATGATTCTCCGTGTATTATGACTTTTACCATTGATATCCTCAAATAATGGATCGTTCACATCAATCACAATTACTTTCCAATCAGTTTCGCCTTGATCCAAGAGACCAAGGATGCCCAAAATCTTGACTTGCTTTATTTGTCCTACAGTGCCAACACTAGAGCCGATTTCAATTACATCGATGGGATCATTATCGCCTTTCATGTTGGTGTGTGGTGAGATGAAGTTAGGGTCTTCCCATGTCTACGCAGTATACGTTTAATGAGCAAACGAGGATATGTAAGTGTCCTTATCTATTTACCTGGGGGAAAGCGCCGTAATTCCAAATGTAACCTTTGAATGGATATATGTTTGGAATAAATCTTGGGCTTCCATCCAGAAGATCTTGTATAATTGGGTTTAAAGGAGTTTCCTTGTTGATCTAACAACAGAGATATTTTAGCTTATGTAGTTGATTGGTGGCATTCATTCTACCTCGTTTTTAGCATTAGTCCATCTCGGTATTTCGACAACCATGTTATACAAGGTCTTTTCATTGTTGGCAAACAATGGGATGTCATGAAATGCAGATATGGCATGGCCATCCTTTTCTGTGATAAAGTGAGTATACGCTTGTTTGTTTGTTGACTTGGATTTGAAATGTTACCATAGTAAACCTTATAGTCAACTGTGTTAGGAGCACCTATTGTTCGAATTGTAATTCCATCAGCAGTATTGTTTGTAGCCATCACAAAAGGCGCCATTGAGCCAAAGAAAAGTGAACAAACAAAAGTGGAAGACACTGTACTAAATTTCATGTTTAAACAAATACAGCCAAGAGTAAAAAACAATAAGAAAAGAAAAGGATTTCTTTATGATGTGCTATTTTTATAAGCAGTTGCCTCTAACTCTCTCCTTGACAATGTTCATGTACACTCCGAGTATTGTTTCTGATTACTGCTTATAGTAAAGACTTTTTTTGTCCTATATTTTTAGACCTGACGTTTCCAAATGATGAATATATGAACACAAATAAGGCCCGTAATGACACATTTAACTCATCAGTCGTATTTTATCCATCAAACAAACAATATGGCGAATAAAAGTGTTGGGTCAGTTTGTTGTTCTCAAATTCAACAAACATGCAAATTAGTGTAACTTGCAGTCAAAAACAACATGATTCTCCTTTATGAACAGCACATCCGAATATTCTTTTTATTTGTTGCTCTCCTTGTTCCATACACTGTGAAACACACGCCCTAATCAGGCAAATAAATAGTCAGCTTGATTTTTGCTCTCAAATAGCTGGCCAACCTTATTTTAATGCGGACGCATGACCCTCAAAATGTCTGTTGCAAGATGTTTTTTTTTAGCATGTCTCAAGTAAATAAACCTCTTTGCCACCTTTCATATGTGCATTCAGAGCAAAACCTCCATCATTTATTGTAAAAAAATCTGCAAAGCACAGTCATAATTATAACTGTTACAATAAACAAAGCATTCAAAGGAAAAGCTTCATATTGAGGTTAGCTTGAAGTCATTGGAAGACTAGCACCTTGCCAGATCTTGATGGACTATTTTCTTGATTATGGTATCTCTTGAGCAACTTTTCAGACAGCACAGGAAGAATACCATGAAATTAATATTTAACAAATATTTAAAGTATCCGTAATAAGCCATGTCAAGTGTGAGGCGGGAGAAAATATAAAGAAATTAAAAAGAAACAAGAGTAGTATATACTCTATACCACCGATAAGTTGCGTCGTACGCGGAAATCTGAGTATTATGCTGAGGAGTGAAATTTAATAAGTCAATGCTGAACAGTCGTTGAAGAGGTTCTACTTGTTGATTGAATTTGACATGTATTCAATGTAGAACCCAATAATATACAACAAGATGAAGGTAAAGTAGAGGCTTTGATAATACCATTTTATTTTTGCATATCGTTAGATAAGGCTGAAACGGTTGAAAACTTTGCATTTACCAAAAAACAAAAGAAAGAGAAGTGACGCCAAATGACAAAGTTAGAACAGAATTGTCTGCATTGAAGAAGTAAAAACGATGTAGACGTGGTTCGGTAGAACACTTGCGTATTGAAAATAAGGATTGCCCTTTATATCAAAAACGTAAATCAGTGCAAGATGGTTATTATTACAGCCAGAACACTTTTGCTTTATTTATACACTACCATATACGCCACTTACTGAAAGAGAAGACCGAAATTCCACAATCAAAAAACTACTTGTATACACCCTTCATATCAAACAGCCTAACTATAAAAAATGTGTGTTTGGAGGTCAAAATTGACCTGGAGCAGATTATGTCGAGGTTGAAGCTTGGGCATAATAGGCTTAAATTTCTCTGCTATACCTTTCCTTCGTCTTCTGTTTAGCTTCGCTTCAATTCCTTCTACTTTTGCCTATCATCTCCTTTGTTTTTGTCTTACCTTGCCTTTCCTTTTGGAAATATCCTCTATGTATATCGGATTGTTTATAACTTATTTCTGGATGTAATAGGATCTGAGCTAACTTATATGAATATCATTCTATATATTATTGTTTGACATTTGCCATTCATTACTGGTAAATGACGGGTAACTTACTTATCACATCTTGGATTAAGACTACATTTCATCGTTACTATCCGAGTACAAATTCAGCAACACATTCGTTAGGTCAAGCTGACCTGAAGTTGGTGTTTAATAAGTCTGAATGTCTACAATTTTGATCCTATAAACCGAAGGACGAAAAATCGCAGATTCGTTTCGGTCGAGAAAAGATTTTGCTTTTTTACAGAGATAGTTGATATACAGCCGTGAAGAACATATGGGGTTGTATTTATTAATTTAATTAATCGGTTATTTGAGTTTATACGTTTCTATCTGCTCCAAATGGAGATGCTTCTTTCTAGAAAGTTTCAAGAAGCTACCATTTCAAGCTTGAAATTTGATAGTGTAAAAATATATATTGATGATAGTACTGTAACCTACATGGCTCAATGCAAAAAAAAATTTGACGTAAAATAATTAATGAGTATATTGTAAATTCGTGATATTTTCTTGGGATATTTAATAGCAAAGATTTGATGCATGATTTGAGATCGAATGGCAACATGCTGCTGAGCTTGAATTTACCACTGCAAATATAAGCCTTTAGCAGTGAACCATCTATCTTCAATTGAAGAGCAAACATGAACTCCACAAGCAATCGGGTTATGTCTTGATATGAATCAATAACCAAGATTTTGTGAAATATTATTTTAAAAACTATTTTTATGTAGCTTTATGCTTCGGTTAAAATAAATGCCACTTAATTATGACCATCACCTTTGTCCCCGCTTAAAAGTATAATCTCCAATCTCTGATATCTTTACAAACCATTAAGCGATAGAGGCACAACCTTCAGCCAAAGTCTTCTTTTTTTGCAGCATTTTACAACATATCCAAGTTTTATGAACCTCTTGCCATTTTCAGATTTTGCTATGTTAGGACCCCAAACCTCAGATTCGATTTTCAGTTTTCAACTTTGGGTCAACCTTCAGGGTCATTTTTAGGTACGGATTTGGGGTCCAAGCCAAGTATACATCTAAGTAGTGGTATGATAACTGTAACTCACCACGTCTCCCGATTGTCGATATCTATCTTTGCTGTCAAGATATTCCCAAACCCAAATTTTGCAGATTTTCCAAATTTTACAGCATATGTTCCTATAGCAAGTACCAAATTTTGCAATTAAATTATGTTTAGGTTCCTAAGTAAATTAATAGAAAATGCTTTGCTACACCTACTGGTATTAAATATGTCAAAATGAAGCTTGAATTCGACAAGCTTCAGCAAATTTTGACATTTTACGTTATACTTTGTCCGCTTTTTTCTCAACAGACTACTAAGACACTTTAGCTTGAGCTATTATTAAGATCTTTTTGAAAATTGATTCTCTATTAGATGTATTAGTTTTTAGATAGATATTTAGAAAAAAATATTTTTTCATATGTTTTTAGCAGAAGCTTATTTTATTTTCATAACTTTCAGAGCAATAAATGGTAAATAAAGATACATGATATAGCAATACTAAATTGGAGCTACAAAATAGCTACCAAATGGTTTTTGTTTGGTCAAAAAATAGCAATTTTTGAGCGAGATAATGGCGAAAAACAGTGTGGTTTTTTTACCCTTTTGAATGGCTTCATTTTGGCCCTCTAAGTATAGGGCCCGAAAATCGTTGATTCATTTTGGTCGAGACAAGATTTTGATTTTTGGCAGAAATAATAAAGCTACAGTTATAAATAAAATATTGACGTGTAGGTATTGACATGATGGTTTGTTTGATTAACTTTATAGAGCTAAATGTTTTCAAAATATGCTTCCTTTCACTCAAAAAGTATCAAAAAAGGCGTTTTTTGAATATTTAAAAATTGGTAATAATAAAAAGTGTTTCAATAGACTTATAATCTATACGGTTAGATGCAGAATTTATTTCTGTTATAAAACACGTAGTACGTATATCCGATATACCTATTAAATTCTTGAGATATCTAGCGAAACTCGTTTGGGCCAAATGGAAACACACTGCTGAGATTCAATCTGCCGCCTATTTTGTAGCTGTAGATGAGGGCACCAACTATTTTCAATTGAGGAGTAAAGCATGACTCTAATAGGTAACTTGGGTATGTCTCAACATAAATCGATATCTGAGATGCTGTATAATACGGGCTCAAAAACCATTTTTGTATGCCTTCATTTTTGGATGAAATAATTACCACCAAATCTAAAATATTACCTCTTTTCCCGCTTAAAGTCCTATAATGCAATCTCTGATATCTTTACAAACTAATAAATGATAGACACTATTATTGCTTAGTCCTTAATCTTCCATTTCAAGTGTTTATAAACCACGACGCTCATATTCTGAAGTTTTTCATAGTAGTAAAGGTCTTTAGATCATATGCGTTTCTAGCTTTTCGACGGCACCAGCAAGTTACACGATTTTATGTAACGTCAGGTCTAGCGACTACTCGTATTTTGATTAGATTATACTAACGCTGCGTATGTGAAAAAGATGAGTATGCATTTGTATGCTGTCATTGGTGAGATGACAAGTAAAACCAAAGTGTGTGTGTGTAAAAGATAAACGTTTAGCCTTTACAAATATGCGAGTTGTGTTACTATACTTTTACATGAATTGTGGATGCAATGCTGCTTGCTTGCATTCACAACTTGTTGTATATCCAGCAGGCGGTATTCATACTGCTGGTATGCAGTTGTAGGATGCTTTGGATGCCATAGATATACCCTTTGTTTTGACGTTCAAAACGAAAGCAAAACTATTGGACTGTCTAGTCAAATTTTCTTACCTTAAACGTTTAAAAGCACTGTATGATAAAACCTTATTTCGTTTAGCCGATGGTGATTGATAGGCTTGCAATGATGTCAAATCAAACGCATTAGACAGCAGTTTTTTCCCCACATTATTTTGACACGGTGGATTTAGAAAATATAGCTCTCTCGGGAAAAAATAACAAAACAGCAAACATATAAAAAGGGATGCAGTCAGTTTGGCTGATTCGCCTTCTTTCCATCCATTAAACATCAAAAATGTCTTTGAATAACATGAACAACAATTCTTCATGCGCCGTTGAAGGCGTCAGCATTTTGGGCTCCTTCAATCAAGAGCAAGCGCAAATATTGTCCACAGACGCAATGAGGTTTATTGCGACTCTCCAGCGTACATTTAATGCTACTAGAAAGGACCTGCTGCACAGACGAGACCTTCGCCAAAGAGAGATTGATCGAGGCGTGCTGCCCGACTTCTTGCCTGAAACAGCTTATATTCGAGATGATCCTAACTGGAGAGCTGCAAAACCTGCACCCGGGCTGCAAGATCGTCGAGTTGAGATCACTGGGCCTGTCGATCGCAAAATGGTCATCAACGCTCTGAATTCAGACGCTTTGACTTACATGGCTGATTTTGAAGGTAAAAGTAAAATTGAGACCGCAAATATGCTCCACCTGATATTAACCAACAAATGGTGCAGATTCAACCTCTCCCACCTGGGACAACGTGCTCAATGGTCAGCTCAACTTGCGCGATGCTGTCAACGGAACAATCTCATTCACAAACCCTGCTGGCAAGAAATACCGACTGAATGAGAATCCTGCTACGTTGATTGTAAGACCCAGAGGATGGCACATGCTGGAAAAGCACATTCTCGTTGATGGAGAGCCCATGTCTGCCTCCATCTTTGATTTTGGTCTCTTCTTTTTTCACAATGCAAAGAGCCAGATTAAAAATGGCTTAGGCCCCTACTTTTACCTGCCTAAAATGGAGTCGCATCTGGAGGCAAGGTATGTTGATAAGGCAGCTATTCACATTTAAAGACATGGCGCCTAAGAAAAATGCATTAGGCTATGGAACGATATTTTCAATTCGTCCCAGGATATGTTGAATATCCCACGTGGCACTATTCGCGGCACTGTATTGATTGAAACCATACTGGCGGCCTTTGAGATGGACGAAATTATATACGAGCTGAGAGAACATTCCTCTGGTTTGAACTGCGGCCGTTGGGATTACATCTTTAGTTTTATCAAAAAGTTCCGTCAGTATCCACAGTATGTCCTGCCTGACCGTGCTGATGTGTCCATGACGGTGCCCTTTATGAGCGCCTACGTCAATCTTTTGATCCAAACCTGCCATAAACGCGGCGTTCATGCCATGGGTGGTATGGCCGCGCAGATACCCATTAAAAATAATGTTCAAGCCAACAACACTGCCATGGAAAAAGTAAAGGCTGATAAACTGCGCGAGGTTACTGCTGGCCACGATGGCACCTGGGTCGCTCACCCGGATCTTGTTAAAATTGCTCTTGAAATCTTCAACGAACACATGCCTCAGCCCAATCAGCTATTCAAGAGACGCCAAGATGTATCTGTCACGCAAAGGGATCTTTTGAACATTGATTTCCAAGGCAAGATCACTGAACACGGCATCCGTGACAACATCCAGATAGGCCTAATCTACATGGAGTCTTGGCTGCGAGGAAGCGGCTGCGTGCCAATTCATCATTTGATGGAGGATTGTGCAACGTACGAAATTAGCAGGTCTCAATTGTGGCAATGGGCTCACCATCAATCTGTAACTGCAGAAGGCAGAAAAATCACAGGCGACTATTGCTTGCAGGTGCTTGACGAAGAGATCGACCGCATCAAGCAAGAACTGGGTTCCAAGTATGAAACTTCTAAATACGAAGCTGCCAAGGCTGCCTTTGCGACCAACATCACAGGCGAACGATACGACGATTTTGTCACTACCATGCTATACGACGATATTCTCTCGATTCAGTCAACGAAACCTCGCCTATAAAAGCTCTCGTCTCCTTATATTTCTTTTAATCCTCACCCCCCCCATCCCCCCCACCCCCAACCCCCCTACTAGACATATTATAACCACCCATTCACCCCGATTATAATCTGAGTGATCGTTATAAATAAACACCTTTGTTTGAAGGACCGGCAGTTATTTTGAGTCTTGTATTGCAAGAGGGATCGACGCCTTTTTCTTTTGGTTTCTTTCCTCTCCTTATTTTTACCCGTTTGAAATAATGGCGTTGCCAAAGGCTGTGAATTACTTTCTTGCAGTATATCTGGTATGTTCTATTCTGTACACATCTTCATATCTGCTAGGCTTCAAAAGAAGCCCGTTCCAAAAAAATCGAGTGCCTGAAACAAGTGTTGCCAGCTTGCAGCAACACTATCTCGGCAAACAGCAAGTGGACTGGAAGAACTCACTTGGTAAAAACTCACAATTTCGTGTTTCTTCCTTGCAAGGTATTCTCAATTTTTTTTTTCTCCCTTAGACCAAATTGTCGAATCGACTCCAGAGGATCTTGTTCTCAGCAAAGTGTTTTCAGAGACAATGGGTCCTTCCAAAGTCATCCCATATTACTTTAGAGCCACCGAAAGCTTTGATAGCCAAGAAATCACCATGGCTACTCTGGTCACCTACAACCGTTTCAAGGTGTTGAGTAGACTCGCCTCCCATTACAAAGGTCCTGTTTCTGTTGCTATTCACGTTAACGATGACGACACCAAACAAAAGATATTGACTGATTTGCATCAACTCTATGAAGAGAACGAAGATTTAAGACGCTATGTCGACCTCCACTTGGTTGTTGATAAGTTTGATCGTCAGTTCAACATGTGGCGCAACGTTGCCAAATTCTTTGCTCGAACGGATTACATCATGATGTTGGATGTGGATTTCTACCTCTGCACAGACTTTAGAAAATCGCTCAAACAGCAGCCGGAATTGATGGAGCTGTTACGAGCTGGCAAAGCTGCTATCGTCGTGCCTGCTTTTGAATACGTCGACGAAAGCGATGGCGAAGATTGGAACGATTTCCCCAAGAACAAGAAGGAGTTGCTTGTCGATGTGAACTCTCAAAGACTCGACATGTTCCACAGAGGTTGGAAGCGTGGACACGGCTCAACAGATTATGGAAAATGGTACAAGCAAGCAAAACCCTACAAGGTAACAGACTACAATTACTCTTACGAGCCGTATGTCATCTTCAAAAAGGAGGGTAGTCCTTGGTGCGATGAACGCTTTGTTGGCTATGGAGCTAACAAGGCCGCTTGTTTGTTTGAAATCTTTCTGGCCGGCATTGATTACTGGGTCCTTCCTAACGATTTCCTGATCCACCAAACCCACCACTACCCTGAAGACACCAGAGCAAAAGAAGTAAGTGATATGTGCTGGCTACAAATCGCAGAGTACTGACAAAGCAAATAGCGTACATACAACAAAAAGCTATATGATTATTATAGAGAAGAGACCTGTCTTCGCTATGCTCGCATGATGATTGCAGCTGACGAATGGGAGACGCCAAAGTCTGCCAATCTCAAGAAGGAATGTAATGGAATTCGTGGTTTCAAGGATGTTATTCAAAGGGTTGCAGCAGAGCATAATGAATTATAAGCTATGGAAGTTATTTTACCCATGCTATTTGTATATAATGATAGCTTTATTTCATATCTATTCCCCCTTTTTTTCTTTACTATTTTCCCATAAAACTATATATATTTAGATATTAAATCACTTTTCTACCTTGTTGATCCCGCAAATGATGAAACCGATTCAAGCTGGATCAAGACAAAACACTAGGAATCAATGATAGAACCGTACTAAAGTGACGTCAAAACCAACCTGAATTAGTTTCTTTTGCAGGCACAGTGGGGTGTCGTACTCTTGAGTACTTCATGCATTGGGCTGTCAAACTCCCCTGGTAACACTGTGTGTGGGTCATCCGTTGTTGCTACATCGTATTGATCCGACATTTCGTTGATGGCTTTTTATTATCGTCCGAGGTCATTAGCAGAGAATCCCCTATCTTGAATATGTATCTAATATGAACGACAGTAATCCAAATCAAAAAAAAAAAAGTAGATGCATATAACAATTTTATAATTTACAACACACATGATGATATTCTGATGCTCAACTTGAAACGGAAAACACGCGACGTGTACACACTACTGTACCAAATCACATAGTGATATAATTCTTTGAATGTATCAGATACTCCATTTTCTCTCAGATATTCAACAAGCGTTATCCATCATCAGAGATCTTTTGCTTTTAGCGGACAGAAAAATCTTGTATATTTCTCTTAAAAATACAAACATGCAATATATCCAAAACTAACCCATTCATTGTATAAAATGTCTTGTTTACTGATCCATCTTCCTACGCGTAAATTAGATGCTACCCAAAGGATAGGTGTTTCAGTATTTATATTTCAGCAATACATGCTTACTAGTCAACAGTTTTTATTATTTCATAGTCATAATAGCATTATATTCCAAGGTCAAACCGTTATATGCACTGCAAGCTAGTTGAATTCCACTAGATATGTGAGTCCTCTTTGCATTCTAACGAACCAATTGAAAGCTTTATCTGTCTCTGGCACCTTCGGTGATCTGATAAAGATTTATGATCAGCAAAACATCAGCCCTTATCAGATCTTGGATCAACTAAAATCCGAAAAAAGAATTTTTTATTTTATACTTCTTAACAAGGGGGAAACTATAGTAACTTGAAATAGTAAATAGTGCAAGAAAAAATTAAACCAGAGAACTGAAAAATCAAGCAGCATCCCCCGAGGCAAGAAGCAGAAATCTTCTTTTGTTCGAAATGAATCGGGTAGGACTGCCTCGAGGGAGATGATATCCACTTGTTTGAACCGGCAAGAGGAGAGTTGTCGAGGTGGTGATACCAAAAAGAGATTGCAGCGGCTTTGGTCGTCTTGTCATCCTCGGCTTCTTCTTTCCAATAGAAAAGAAAAAAGCAAAGGAGGGGGTCTTTAGCAAGAACTTTGGTTTCAATAAGAGCTGCCAGCCTTCTTGGAGGTTGACTTGTTGACAAAAGTGCCAGAAGTAGCAGTAGAAGAAGCAGATTGTTCAGGTTCCTTCTTGGCTTCATCACTACCTTGTTCCTCTTCGCATTCTTCTTCCTCTGCCTCTTCAGCAGGCTCTGGCTCGCCATTTAGCTTACGATTAACTTCTTCAAGAGATGCATTGTAAGCGAAAATGTTGGTTTGATTGAAAGGATTATCAGAAGATTTTTGGAATTCCTTGTACATAATTTCCTTGAGTTGGCTCAAACGAAGACCAGGATATTGAGCTCTAAAGTTCTTAAGCTCTCTTTGCTCGAATTCCTTCAATGCGTTTTTGAAACGACGTTCAGGATGCTTCTCAATATCCTTTTCAGTGAGAATCGGCTTGGTCTTTTTGAGCTCGTCGTCTACATGCAACGAATTAGATACAGCAGACTTCTTGGCAGGAGTTTTTTCAGTAGTAAAGATAGGCTTCTTAGTATAATTGGGCTTAGGAGCTTTAGGCTTGCTTAGAACCTTCTCTTCCTCCTCCTATAAAGATGGTTAATGAAATTGAATATCAAATAAATTGCTTACATACCAAAATCTTTTTCATTTCAAGTTTCTTTGCAAGAGCAGCAGCCTTCTTCTCAGCCTCGAGCTCCTTCTTGTCACTCTTCTTGGCACCCTTTGCCCACTTTGCATCTTCTTTGGACTCTAATTCGGCTCTCTTTTGCTGCTCTTTTTCAGCTTTAGAGCTAGCCTTACGATTGTTGGCGGCTTCGACCTTGGTGTTAATTCCTTTTCTGGCCATTTTGATAGTATAGTTGTAATGTTTATAAACAAAAGATGGGTGTGTGATGAAGAAACGAAACGTTATCAGATCTTTTTCATCCCCCCCCCTTTATATACCTTTTTTTCTGCAATCCGATTTGCTGCTATTGAAATAGCATCTGTTAGTAAGCGCAGCAAAATGTCTTGGTTCCAGAATGTTTATTAATCTGTTTTCTGTCTTGAAAGAAATGAGCTTCTTATCACTGACAAATGCGTAAAGTTGGCCAAATATTAAATGATAAATTAGTTATTATCAACGGCAATTTCCAGATGCTCAAAATGATGTGTTTTCCAAAATAGGCACACTTGTTTTAAATCATCACGTCGATACATCTGTGTGCCAACTTTTATTAGTCATCATGAATTTTATCTTTTTCTGTATCAGAGGGGATATCTCCAACACGGCGAAATAACGCTTCGTACCATGATATATAACCTGTTAACGAATGAGATCACTTTCAATCTTCAATGAGACGATATACCAAAAATCAGCAATTAACCCACCCAAAAGTTTTCGGTTGCAAACATGATGGTAGATAAACCACAAGTACTTTGGAAGACATTACGAGTCAAGAGGTGCTATGAAAGAACCAACCAAAGCATTTGTCAACTTTATTCTCGTTGGATTGTGTGTGTTTATTATTAATGATTTCTAACTTCAGGGCTCTAACAATAAACGAGATTTCGTGGCAAGTCAAGACTTAATTTTACCGTCTCAAATGCAGGGAAATATTCAGTATCGGTATCGGTAGCGCATTTTTTGCATTTTCTGAAAAATCCACTCTCGCTTTAATTTCTCACTCTTTTTCGTTTCTCTGTATGCAATATGAACATTGAAGGGAAATAAGTATGTAAGCTAGTTAGAATACACTATTTTCAGAAATTATTCGCACAAGCTGAGGAAAAAATTGCTCATATTTTATTTTACTTTCTGCACGCTTTTTATTTTATTTTTTGCACACTTTTAAAAATAATATTTGCACACTTGTAAGAATAGTTTTTGCACACTTTCTTAATTAATTCCACACAGTTTTTAAAAAGACATTACTTGAATGAACTTTCAGTTTTACCACGAAGATGGACATGGCAACACTGTAGATGAGCACGGCAGAGAGCCTGTCTTGATGGATGTAGACAATGAGGGTTATCTTCCCCCTTATTCGCCTGAGCTAAATCCAATTGAGCAATTCTGGTCAGTTGTAAAGAGTAAATTAAAAAAGGAAAAGCTCTTGCAGAGCGAAACTCTTAATATGAGAATCGCTGAAGCTTGTCATAATGTTCTCTTTAGCGACTTGGAAGGATTCTGTCGCTATTCTGCTTCAAAATTTGAGACCTGCTTCAATAAAGAACCTCCATAATTTAATTTGCACACAGTGTGCAAAAAGCCAAATTCGTGAGTGTGCAAAAACTACTCTTACAAGTGTGCAAATATTATTTTTAAAAGTGTGCAAAAAATAAAATAAAAAGCGTGCAGAAAGTAAAATAAAATATGAGCAATTTTTTCCTCAGCTTGTGCGAATAATTTCTGAAAATAGTGTACGTATGTTATTTTTTAGTCATAAACGCTGTACGGCACTCGGAGTTCATTAACCTTGTTGCTAAATCAATTTTGAAAGAGGATGGTCTTGCGTTCAGTTTTGTTCGTGGAGAGTTTTTAACCGACGGTTCCTATTTTATTCTTTATCAAGCTCAATCAAGCGCAATCCTTTTGGAGATTCAGCCGAACGTCACGAGAATATCGTTGAAACAATCAATTGAGAAATGCTTGGAGGTACAGAACCATATTAACGTTTAACCTTTTCTCGTTCTTCTTTGTACTGGCAAGATTCCATTGTCAGTAAAATCAATGTTGTTGCCCGATTTGCAAAATTCTCATTGGCAAATATTGGATAGCTCTGTCTGGGCGAAAAAGTGCCTAGTTATCTCCAAAGATGGAATTAACTTTAGCAAAGACGAAGCTAATAAACACCTTGACTCTCTAGTAGTATTTGCTTTGTATTTTTCTGAAGATGAAGAACAGAAACTGAAACTGCGAAATATTGGTGATCCCACGATGCAATTTACACATGCCTTTCATTAAAAGCAGTATTAATGTAACCGGACCCGTAAAAAGAGATGTATTGATAATAAAAAAAAAAAATCAAATCAAATAGATAACTTCCTAGAAATTACCAGAGTGTGAATTGATTGATTTAGTTGAAAATAAAGAAAGTTATTCTATTTATAGTGAGTTAGGTATAGCAGGAGTATCAACACCTGTAATCACTGTAATTATCCAAATTTTACATGGAATTGTATATCCAAAATATCGCATATGGTGATTTGGCTTTAACTGTCCCATTTCGGTGAGTTCACCAACATTCATGCATAAATCATGACAGTATTAATTATAGTGTGAAGTCTTACTATTGTAATAGAAGAGATGTGTCTGGGACACAATATGAATAAAAAATTAACAAGACTGGGATAAGATCTCTTTATTAAACAACAATAGAAAGTGGATATTTTGATTTTAATACAATTGAATTACATAAACCAAAATAAAGAACTGATTCGTGCGTTTTTTTCTGAACGAAAATTGGTTACGAAGAGCGTCCGGATTTTTATAGTTTAGCAAGCCTAATCGTTGACCTTCTTCCAAGCATGTTATCCAATCCATTCTTCTATGACCTTTTTGAATTCTTGTTTGCTTGAATTTTTCAACGAAATCCATGCCTTTTTCATATATATCTTGTCATCATTAATACTTGAGGAGGCGTTAGTTTTGGTTGTTCTTTTGTTTGACGAAGAACCAGTGGGATCAGAACCTGTGAGATCAGAACCATACTTTCTTTTCAATTCATCGTTTTGGGTTTTTGCATCAATAATTGCTTGAGTCAATACATCAGAAGATGCAGCTGTATTAGCAAGTGCCAGTAATTTTTCATATTCACGATGTTGGGATTCAAGTAATGACAACACAATACTATTGCTGCGATTTTCCTCACGACTTAGGGCGAAATTATGTAGATATTGCATTGTTGGAGCATCAGCGAAAGGAGCATTCAAAATACAAAGAGCTTGACTAGTGAAAAACAATCCAAGGGCAAACAGCGGGCTCAAAGGCTTCTCTACATTGTCCTTATCAAGACTCTTTTTAGACAGAATAACACAATCAGCCGCCCAAGGTTCGCAGGGAAAATCATATCCGCCAGAAATACGACTGGTCACTGTTCGTGAAGCAACATAGCTATCTAGGGTGTTGACGCATATAATCAAAATAATTGGATCGATATTATATTTCTTGAATGCTTGTAAACAATAACCAATTGCTCTCTTCATAAAGGCTTTATCAACCGTTTGATCAAAAGACTCGACGATAGCAATGCGGCACCGCATTATTTCATTTGGACAATGCTGGGATCCATACTTCTCATGAAGTCAAAAATTACATCCAGACAACAAGGCATAAAATACACTTCTTGCCTCCATATTCACCTTTTTTGAACCCAATCGAAGGAAGCTTTTCAAAGCTCAAAACTTTGACAAAAAGAAAGCCAGGCTTAGGCAGCAATGAGTTTTTGCAGTATATTGGAGATTGCAGTAGAGAAATTACCAAAAAAGATTGCGAGAGTTGGGTAAGGAATAGCATCAGCTTCTTTTCTGATTGTCTTGCCTCCAAAGAAATCTATGAAAGAATAAAGATAAATTTTATTTGTACTATCAACCCATTATCCACCAAGTTAAATCAGTAAAATCACTAAAATGAAATTGTGTAAAACAACTAAAAAATATAAATGTCACTATTTGTACCGATACTGTATCCGTATATAAAGCAACTTGTGTTAAGTAATTTCTTATTTCTAATAAATCAGCGAGGAAGAAAAAAAAGTTATACCAGGTCTATTTTGATGATGGGAGCGGATAATATTCTTAAAGACATATGTCCCTTATTCACCTTAAATCCTATGGAGATATGTTGATCTATAACCAAATAGGGATGCCGAATATTACAAGCAAGTGTCAAAGGTAGATATGGCACGCTGAAACCTAATGGAATGGCGTGTTGAATTAGCTGAAATAATCAAGTATTTGCATTGGGTTACCAATCTTGAAAAAAATTGCATTTCATCCAAAAGGAACTTCTGTAGTCGTCTAAAAAGATAATGTAATTTTTTCACATATATTGAAAAAAGCTTAAATTACATCGAGTGCCATGTCCCCCATGATAATCCTGCCTGGATGGGGGGGAGGGAGGGGATGGAACTAGTGATCTAGCTCAAGACCTTGGCAAATACATTTACACACTTGAATCGCCTATGCATTGGCCCAGAATTTTGGTTTCATGTTCCCGAAAAAAAAACATACATGCACACGTATTTGCAAAGCTTTTCTAAAGCTTTTCTCTTTTCTTCTTTTTTTTTTTTTCAAATCATATTTGTTTATCGCTCAGAAATGGAGGATCAATGGATAACAGAGCGTCTAGAGGATAAAGTGGGCCATCCACAAAAATCAGACAAAATGTGCTATAACTCTGAGGGCTGGGTATTTATGCAGATAAAAAGTATGAAAATGCTCTGTAGTAGTAATGCATTCGCCTTAGGGACCATTTTCATCTATAAGACATCCCGACTTTACACCCTGTTTCGAGGACACGTAAATACAAAATCATTGCCATCCCAGGAAAGCAGACGAGTTATACTAATACGACACTGTTGTGTGGCAGGATTGTGTTGTTGATACCATCCGTTTACGTCCTTGCTGCAGGAATAATCCGATTTTGGATCCTTTCGAAAAGAGCACAGTTGTCCAAAGATGCAACAAGAAATTGGCTGTACTTTGTTAAAATGGTATGAATTTAGGGGGGGGGGGAGATGGTTTCATTTTTTTTTTTTTTTTTTT
>MU619237.1:208971-237048 GCA_025201805.1 Parasitella parasitica
CCATTGTTCAGCTGTCCAATTAACCTTTTCTTTGGCCCAAGCAAGTCTTTTTTCGATTTGCTTGGGTTTCAGCATTGGTACAGATGCTGGGGAATATGACCCAAAGCCGTGTCTGTCAGCATATATCGATAGCGTTTGAGGATGTATATCAATTCCAGCTGCTTTCAATCTTGCGTTATGAGTGACAAAAGAATCAAATGGTTTCTCTCTAAAGCTGCGCACAACAGTACGCTGATCTCTTTCAGACAACTTAAGAGGTCTTCCGCTACGTTTTTGGATTACTCCACTTCCTGTTTTATTGTAGCGATTGACACAATCAGTAACGGTCGACTTTGGCAAGCACATTTCACGTGAAATTTGAGTGATCTTTTGTTTGGCTTGATATCTGCCGATAATGAGCCCACATGTATAATCGTCAAGTTGTTTACGAATTGTACGATGGTCGTTGGTAATATCTGTTAAAGTCATAATCAGTTGTATTTATGGAGTAGTGATAAAAGAGCGTTTGATTGAAGAGTATTCTACTTGTTTTTATTTGAAAAATAAAGGAAATTAAAAAGGACGGTGACTTATCTTTACCCACGGTAGTATTTATCTTTGTGTAACTATTGTACAAATGAATATCTAAGTATATTCAAGTAGCGATATAACAACAGCAACACGAGTTTGACACTACTTACCTGGCAGGAATTCTTTAATTATCTCTTACTTTGATGACCACCATTTGCTCAAGCCGTGCTTCCTTGCTTAAGTTTTTCATTGGGTCTCCTAATTTGAAAATGATGCTGTCAACTGAGGATATCACATTCGACCTAAAAGAATAGAATCATTATACAACAGATATGAATTATTTTGTTCACTTAGCTTGCTCTGATACCGGAACAGCACCATTAGCAATACTGTTTCTCTTGTAATGAACCACAATACACATCTCATCCCTTTGATCCAAAGTACCCTTCCTTCCTTTCTATGCAACATAGAATTCAGGTGACCTTCTCTAGCAACGGATGATAACAATCATTCTTCAACGCTACTATAAAGATGCTGCGCATGACAGACCCAGGAGCCCCCAGCTCTTTAAAAATAGCCCGAACTCAAGGAACCTTCCGCATCTACGTTGAAAGCCTTTTGCAAAGATCAAATGGGATAATGTGGTGTAGTGCCTGCTTGTCAGTTCAAAACGAAGGTAAATAATTTTGAGCCCCAAAGAAGCATAGAATATGCCTACCAAAATGCTCACTAGTGTGTTGAGGCGACTTAACATTATTGTCGTGGTATTAAATTGATTTGGAATTGTAGTAAAAAGAAAAAGAAGGGAAAATCTTGGGAATATACATGGAGTGTTATACTCCGACGGATAAAATGTCAAAAAAAAGTGACGTAGACAATAAATGGTGGCGCACAGATGGGATGAGTATTTGGTTGCCTTTTCACAGCTCAAAAAATGAAAATTCCTCAAAGAGCAATAGCATATCTAAACAACACGCTCCATGACAGTTGGAGCTTTCCAGATGTTGTCAATCTCATCAAGGAGGAGCTATTGTTGAATCATGAAGACAGCTTTAGTGTACTTTCGAATTTTGAAAATGGACTTCAAAGGAGTCGCGAAAGCAAACGAATGGATAAATCAGTGGAAATCTCTGATCAAGCAGTACGAAAAGACAAAAGAAACACGAAATGAAACCAACGAGGATCTTTTTTCGTTTCATCTATGTATTCAATTGGATGACAGGAGTACTCAATTCAACGTTTACATCATTCCGGAACCAGCGGAATGGTTTCCGTACCGCAAATCATGCATTTAAAATCAAGAGAAAACAAGTTTGAACCTCGGAAACCAGAGCATCATATAATATTGTTGTGGTAGCTCCACGGAATGGAACAAAATAGATTGTTTTTGAAGCAGTGCATACAAGTATCCTTGTGTCAATTGTCCCGCTGCTTGCTGTCAACAAAAGCGATCAAATGTTTGCACTACTATCATACAACATCATTAAACGCACATTTATGTGCATGACGAGTTGAGTACTATCGTGTATACCATCTGCAGCCTGTTTGTGATATTAATCCCACAAGCATTTAATTCACATAGAATCAATGCAATTCATATCATAAGTTTATGAGGTGATGTCTTTTTTTTTTTGGAGAGTCTCCGTCCAGATGGGCATGTGCTACAAAATCAAAACAATCCATTGCTGTTCCCTCTTCTGAAGAGATTGAGGAAGTCGCTCAGGAGCTCGCAAAGTTGATTTATTCATCATAAAAAAAGAATGAAAATTAGCCTACCGAAGCATCTGTCTTCCTCCTTATTTGTCTGCGCTTAATCCGATCGAGAATTTTTGGTTCACAATAAAGAGTTATGTCAAGAGAACAAAGTTTAACGGTACTGATGATTTGAAAATGAGAGTAGCTGAGGCATCAAACGAGATAAGGCCATCTACTCTCAGGAACATGAGTCGCCATTCTGTAAGCATATTTGATATATACTTTTGAATGGAGCATCTCTAATGAACCATATACCAATTGTTTTGGCCTTTGATGTTTATTGAATACGTAATTTGAGATTGCCAAAAGCGCACATTGAGACTACAAAAAGCGCAATTTGGGGTAGTCAAATGCGTAGATTGGTATATAGTCAAAAGCGCAAATTGAGTTCTATGAAAAGCGCGAATTGAAAAGTTCAAAAGCGCAAGGTGTTTTTTAAAAGCGCCAATTGGCAATGGAGGCACTGTATAATATAGTATTGACCATTCTTAGACACAAGCAACAATGTTGTAAAGATGTTATTTTCCACCAACGCAACTGGCAATTAATATCTGTTTATATTTTTTTTTTTTTTGGCTACGATTAAGAAAAAATGAGTCGGTTTATTTCTTTAATCATGAAAATAATACACAGGGAATGATATAACTATAAAAAAAAAAAAAAGCAAGAAAGAGTCTAATACAAAAAAAATGAAATAATGTAGAGTAGAGTAATATGTATAATTTTTTTTTACGCGCCACGACGCTTATTTTTGTGTTTGTTATCCTTATTTCCTCCTTTACTTTTGGATGATTGCGGTGTAAAGGACATTTCCATGCCTCCCATTGCTGTTCGGGACATTTTGTGGCCTTGGTTTTTGCCGCGACTCTCTTGGGTTTGTAATCTTGATCCAAACGACTTTTTACTGTCGTTCTTGCCTGTCATTCTGCCGCCCACTGTTCCCATACGCAGCTCAGGGCCACGCTTTTTGAAGGTGTTGGATCTTGATCCCGATCGAATCGAAGTGGATATTTGCTTTTTGTCACGAACCTCTAGTCCTCTTTCTTTACGAATCTTGGAAACGATGTCATCTTCGCTATCAGATCCGCCAGCCAAGCGATCGCTGTCATCAGAGTCCATATCCTCGTCGTCATCCATTTGCATATCTTGCTCGACTTCAGCCTCTGACTCCTCCTCATCGTCTGATCTCGCGTGTCTGTTTTGTTTCTATGGGTAACAATGTCAGCATACACAGTATCTTCAAGGCTACACTATGCAGAAACTTACAGCAGATGGGTGCAACAACTGGTATTCTTTTGATTTTTCATCGACTTGGAAGTCAGGGTCCTCAAACAAGTCTGCGAAACGGTTATCGCCCAGCACCTCACCCTTGGCCTTCTTGCTACCAGTTTGTTCAGCCATTAGCTGTTTGGCAAGCGCTTTGTTCACACTAGGCAGTTGCTTGATAGCGCGGATACGAGAGCCACGCTCCTTTTCAATCTTGTCCTTCACAACACGCTCACGATAATCATCATACGCAAAGGGATTGGCGATAAGTCTAGCCTTTTCATACAGGCGCAAATCGACAAAGAAACCGTGCATGTATGCCTTGAGAACATTGGTGCCCATGAGATGCTCCAAACCAAGCGTTGCGATTTCTTTGCGTGTAACAAATTTGTATTCGTCGTATATGTCGCGATTGGGGTTTTCTTCCATTTCTTCGGTGAGATTTTCGAGGAAGGAGGCCCAGCTAGGAGCAGGCCCCAGCTGAGGAATGAAATACGAACCCATTTGGATACCTTCATTAGCTGTGAAAATCAGACCGCTGTCATCCACAGTGGTAACATCGTTGATATCAGTTTCGGGCTCGATAGATGTGAAATGTTTGCCGCTGCTACGATCCCAAATCTTAACAATCTTGCAGTCTGCAACAATGACCTTATCCCCACCCGTCTCGGAATCACTGGCGCCCGCAGCGCCCTTGTGGAAATGAATTGTCTTGATGGGGAACCCATATTGATGGTCCTTAACGATGGTGGGTACACTAGAGCGCAAATCATACAACAGAGTGTGCCCAGTGGTGGTACCCACACCCATGGTCAAACCGTCATTACGGAATTTGAGTGCTGAAACCTCCAATACTGTTTTATCGTCTCTGCCATATGCCGCGGGTACTTCCAAGTTGGATAAAAGGCCAACTCTAGATTTAGATCTAGGGTCCCATAACTCTACTGTGCCCTTTGCTGTGCCCATACCGAACAACTGATGTGCTGGATTGATTTCGATGCAGTTGATACCTTCTTCAGAGTCTGTCTGGATAGAGTTCAAGAATCTGCCTTGATCTAAATTGAGTCGGTACACTTCAGATCCAGAAGCAGTGACCATAAGATCACAAGAAGGGAAATGGTAAGCAATATCGCGGCCGAACTTGGGAATACGGGTGCGATAATGAATGCCGCCTTGTGAATGAACTTCGACCGAACGGTCGTTTTGTAAAAGAGCTTGCTTTGTCCAGTCATCAGATAAAATCTACAAGACCTGTCAAACGGGCTGCACTGTTATTGTCCTAAACAAAATCAATACTCTACCTCGAAATTAAGAGTCTCTGCATCTGTATGACGCTCAAACTTCATCGACATGTCTGCAAATTCAAAAACTCTCATCTGAGGTTTGTATGTACCGGTTGCTACGACGTATTTTCCATCGCGAGTTGTCTTTAAGCGGTTGGAAGCTTCAGGAAATTCGAAATCTTGAATAAGTTCGACTCTCGTACGGAAATCTACATGGAAGAAAAAAGACAATTACTAAGGCATGACCAGGCAACATGCTGATTTGGATGTTTACCGAAATCCTTCTTCAAGGCCTTTTTCTTTTGACGCACAAGCCAATCAGGAATAGATCTAGAGCCTAGGCCTCCAGAAACCGTATATACTTTGATGTTGTTGGCAGTTGTTACTTGCAAGACCATCTTGTTTAAATGTGTCTAATATTAAAGTCAAGCAGAAACCTTTTTCAAAAAAAAAAAAAAAAAAAAAAAAAAAAAAAAACGCCACAGGGTAAAAAGAAATTCAGTCCCTAAAAATTAATGCGAAAACATTTGATTACTATAGTATACGCTTTCGAATTAAAAGAAGCTTACAATTGCTTATATGAATTTCATTGACCCATAGCAACGCAATGCTAGCACGTATCGTTTAGAGATACAAGTGCGATACCTTTCAATTCTGATCTGAACATTTCAAATGTACCTGAAATTTTATCGCTTTCTAAATGTTGCAATTTTGCTGCAGTAACGAGAGCAACATGCGTATAAACAATGAAATACTTAATGTACCATGTTTGTTTGTACTTTGAGTGATTTATTCCATGATTGTCAACTGTCTCTTCACTCCTTTCATGGAAAAAACATAGGCCCCACCGTCACAAAAAAACGGGGGTAAAGAAATTTTCCTAGTTGTTGTTATTCTTGCTTTTCAATTGAAAGATTTCAGGAAGAATAACGATGACCATGTTGATGACGGAAAACAGCTTCACAACTCTTGATTGTGACACCTCAAATAGAAAAAAGCGTCGTGTAGAGGAGGAAGGTAAAGCAATGGATACTTGCTCAACTGCGCCAGCATCGGCTCTCTTGATCAACCCAGCAACACAGCAATTCAACCGACAAAATATGGTTGTACCAGACTTCAATTGCTCTGCTGTTTTTCACAATGAAATCAGACGCATACAGCTATCAAGCTTTTTCTCGAAATACAAAGCAATTGTCTTGTTTTTCTACGAATGCGATTTGTAAGTCATTTGCAATTTTCTGATCTAAGCTAAATTTTGACATCACATTTCCTCCTGCAGTAAGCCGACTGCTTGTAATGATCTCACTTTGATACAGTAAGTCTATTTTGGTAAGATGTAGCCTATTCCGGTTCAATTAAGTATTTCTCTCGCCGCAGGAACAACTTTGAGCGATTGGAGTCATTAGGCACGATGCCTTTAGCCATGTCAACGGACACGGAGATGGTCCACAAAGCTTTTATCAATCAACCTTCATTTGGGCTTGTGCCTTCTTTTCCTCTTGGTACGTTAATTTTATGAAAAACTTGAGCTTTTTGTTATTGATATTTTGATACTTATGATATTGTTACAGCATCGGACACCACTCGTTCAATCTCCCGTCATTTCAACATAATAAATCCCGAGACTGGGCTAGCCCTAAGATCAGCTTTTATTATTGACAATACAAGACAGGTGAGATTCTCATTTGTACTAGAAGATGATAGATTATCACATTCTATAGATACCATTTGTGATATAGTAAGTTGCGATCCTTCATACACTAATAAGCCTAGTCTGATGATTTCATTAGCTCCGAACTATTTAAAATTTTAAATATTCGCACCTTACTATTTAGTTATACGCACATACATAAACGATTTTCAGGCTTATAATTATTGAACTACATCATCAGCACATATTATGGATCTCACAATTGATCTACCGTCAACATATAAACACACATAATAAGCGGTTTTTTCATCTGAATGTCTTGCGAAATGCAAAACGGTATGTTTATTAAGATTTAGCAATTCGTTTTAGGCGATATCGCTTGATTCATTAGGCAATCCAATCCTTGGGGGCGCTTCATCTGGAATCTCTGGCCATTCTCGGATGTAAGGGCTGTCAGCAGGGAAGGAAGACAAATCTGGAATAGTAAAGCTGTCTGTTTGCGAGAAATAGATGTCGTCATTGGAGATTTGAACTTTTGTAAGGAGGTCAATATTTTCGTCTGAGGGCCTTGGAATGATCTGCGCTGGTGCAGAGGATGGCGGGATTAACGCATAAACAAAGCTTGGCTGAGGGGAGTCTGAAATCACATAAGTCTTCATGGATTCTACTGCCACTGGTTGGTATATGTAATTGGAGCCTTGCTGGTAAACAGCATAGGATATGCTATCACTGGCACTGCTTTCAGCATGTCTTACTGGACCTTCAAATGTATCAATGTCTATTTGTTTATACATGCGGGTGAATTTTGGTCCTTTACTACGGGTAATCCCAATTAAAGTTATAGTTTACCTTTTTCAATTTGTCGTCGCTGAAAACCTGACATTTTCATTGCATTCTTTAGGTATGAAGTAATGCCGGCAATTCTATTAGGCTTGAGAATATTACTTTGTTGTTGTTGCTGCTGCTGCTGTATCGGTATGAAAGAACCAGCCAAGGCTGCAGGCGCCAGCAAGGCAGAGATGATGGCTAATGAAATGCGCATAACGTTAAAGTGTATAATGTCTGCTCAGAATCGAGAATAAAGAAGCTGTAATTTATAGGAAGGGGAATATTTTTATTATTTACATTCTTTTCAAACCTTGGTTCACAAATCAATCTATTGTAATCAATTCTTCAATGACAGTGCTTCCTCTCAGCGAAGTAACTATATTTGTCAAGAATTCCATAGTTGCTGGTTCTCGATGGCTATGCTTATCCAAATATATGATGACCATTACTACATGCTTGTCTATACGCATTAAATAGTATGTGCTGCTGATGGTGCTGTCGAAAAAGTGGACTGGACCAGACCTTGGATCGTTAAGTTTATGCTTACTTCCTTGTATGATTGAAATGATGTTTGGTAAATGCTTATTTGGTGGCTCCTATTGATGCATTTTAGCAAGGCACGGTTGTTTATTTGGAGGTAGGGAGGGGGGAGGGTTTCCAACTATACCTTTGGATGGGAATAGATGAATGGAAATGAGTGGATGCCTTGTGGAGGTTCATATGTTGTACCAGGACATACGTATCCTTGAGGATAGAACGGAATATCTGCGGTTACTTCATACACTAAACTAACGCTGAGTGCACCAAACTTCCTTTTAAATGTAGATATCCTAGACGGTGCTTTAGTATCCTGTAAGATCCGAATCTTTGCACAGCACACTTACTGTTCATAATAATCGATCCTTAGCCCTTTCCATAGCGACTTTTCTGGATCTTCTTCAGTAACCACACTTTCTTTTTCCAACAAAATGTTGTTGAAGAATAAAGTCATTTTTGCGGTTAAATTCCCAAGTACTCTTGCATGCCATCGAATTGTATTTGGCCAAATATCTCCTTGTTTATGATGCATTTTAGACTATGAATGCTTCTGTTTAGCTTCTATTACTTCTATAGCTCTAAGCAATAAATACCTCTGATTGACCAAATAAAGGAAATCGCCATGTCGAGGTTTCCTTGATCTCATCTGGTCTAGACGACGATTTATCGGGGTAATCCTGTTCCTGGCACAGCCTTTTCCAGTCAGACAAGTCCTGCTTTGTTTGATAGAGAGCCATGCAGGCGTCTTGAAATGCATAGTTGGTGATGGCAGTTCTCGCCCTTATCACACACGTCAAGATGTTAATTTCCTTTTCTAATCCTAGCCCAAGCAATGCAAGATCCTTGTGCAAAACCAATTCTACCGTCTTTTTCTGCATTGCTTCTATTTCGACCAAGATGTCACCAAATTCTCCCTTGATCGATTGCGCTAAAATGGATTGATACAGGGTTATCATTTCGCGTCTAATATTGCAAAACTTTGTCAAGGCGTCCATGATGACTATGATGCTGTTTTTGTCTTGATTCGACAGGGAAGCCGCTGTTACGATGTTTAGTATTTCTTTTGGCAGCTCGCTGGCAATATTCGCATAGACAGCCTCGACTGATGCGTCTTTTCTCATGACAAACCATCTCGAGCGCAAAAACTGCAGTTGGGTGAATGAGCTCTCGCAAGTAGACAATTTTGTAAGAATATTGCCAAGCGGCGGATACACCTTGCCAATCTTTAGGATTAATTTGTTAGCAGCAGTATAATCAAAAGCCCCCAGGGCCTTCATTGTATACAGACATTGATCTTCCATATCAACACCCGGAAGAATTCAATGGTGAAGAAGAGTTGGCAATTGACTGACAAGACAGTGCAGATGTTTTACAGTCGCAATTTTGGTTTACGTCATTTGAGCCTTTATAAATGAGATTTGGAGAAGCCATCATTGTACTCGAACAGTTTGATCACAATAATACCTGTAAATATTTACTTGAATCATCCCTCAAGCTCCATATTCACTGATGATATTTCGTGCTTGTCTGAAAATTACATAGGAATTGCCAGAAAAGATATCAGCGAAGCAGACATACAAAGCCAAGTATGATAAAGTACATGTAGTATGTACGGTTGAGAGATCTCTTGTCTGTACACGACAGCAGCCATCTCTTTTCCTCGCTACAAAAATGTTTCGTTTTTATGGAATCTATGTGGAATCTATTAAGGAGGCATATCGTATATTTACAAGTGCTTTACGTTTGGCTAAAATAAGGAATCCTCCAGCTTTCTAACTTTTTTTTTATGGGTATGGAAAAAAAAAAAAAAAAAAAAAAGCCATTAAAATACATATTAGAAGATCTGATGAGGAGTGTTTTTATGTGAACAATATACGAGACAATATATGAGGCATGTTTTCACCTATATTTGCATATTTCACGCTTCCTTTTTATTTATTTTTTGCGAGATGCGATTGACTAATACTCCCGCTGATGTCCTCCATCATTTATCCAGTGCATGTATATCTTGACAAAAAGTGGCAATCAGGAACCTTAAATTGTCAAGCTCATGACTGACGTTGCCAAAGCACCTCTTTACTCCTCGCTGACCTCTGACGCATGCTATCTAGACGATTCAGCTCAAGCTCGTCACCCTTTTCCAAACTATGCTCAACTCAGGATACAGTGGTGATGCTATTGATGTTTTTGATGGTAAACGGCAAGTGTTCAGGCTACTTTTGCGCGAGGACATCGTTTTTATTTCCCCCCCCCAAAAAAAAATACAGCATTTGATTGCATGCTCTCATTTGAAAATAAATAATGGGCCGACAATTTCATGCCATATTCAAGGCATGCAACATCCAAGTCTTTTAGTTAACAGTGGCAGCAGCACAATTCTGCCTCTCTAGAGCATCTTCAAATGTTTTTTTTTATAAATATAATTGCGAGTGGATTTATATACAGCGCTGCACTTTTTTCCGCCAAAATCATGCAAATTTGAGGTTATTCCAGGTTTTCCAATTAGGGTTACAGCGCCTACTGGTGCATTTTCACAATCTGTAACCAAAATGGACTAGACACTAATTGGCCAAGTTTATAGTGCTTCATACATCACACTGGAAAGTGAAAAACTCGCTCCAAACAATGGGTAGGGGTGCGAGCAAGATGTTTAGAAAAGAAGTGCACAGAATCCCCTTTTGTTTACTTGTTTTTGCAAAGGAATCAACAATATCCTCTTCGCGCCCCGCATATTGCCATGTGTAACCATCATTCATAATTTAGTGATTTACAGAGGATAACCAGTTAGTGAACAGTGTTTCAGATGGTACAACAAGATATATATGATTGGTCTATACCAATTTTAAAAGTGTGGGGTTTTATCCGCTGTAAATGTCGTATAAAAAGGATCCCAAGAAGAAATCCCCCTTTTTTTTTTCTCTTCTTCCTCACCTCTAATTCCATCATGGCAACTGATAATTCAACCACACGCAAGAGAAAACAAGAAAACTGGTCTGATTTTGTTTACTCGTCGCCCAATTCGCCTCAGCAGCAACTCACTTACCCGCAACAACAACAGCAGCAGCAGCAGCAGCAGCAGCAGCAACAGCAACAGCATCATCATGACTTCAACATAGACTCCATATTCACTGCGGCTCCGCAGGAGCATGAAAACAATGCTGGAAGCAGGAGACACTCAGTCACTGTCGGTGAGATGCACTTTCATTCGTTCGACAAGCCGCATGGATTCCATGATTTAGAACAACTACTTGGTGCTTCTCTGCCGTCGTCATGGTCCTCGTCAAGCTCGGGCGGCTCTACTATCCAAAATAGCAATAACAATGTCGATATGATTCCTCATCGTCGTGCTCTGTCTCTTCGTTTAGACACACCTACGCAGCCTATCGACATGCACCGTGCCTCTATTTCCACCGCCTCGCCTACCACTCCGGCCTTTTTTTCTCCTAGCTTTCTTGATGCATTGAAGCAAGAAGACGACATCATGTTCGACTCCAACAACCAGTTTTCTGACGATATGATACACGATTTTATGATGTCTACGTCTGCACCGACCCCAGCATCCACTGCGGCAGCGTCCTCAGCAACAACAACTACAGCAACAACAACAATCACACCATCTGTTATCAGTGCAGGTGACGATGTAAATAACCTTACAAACTGGCTTTTAAACCAACCTGCCACGCACAACAATCTGGCAAAGAGAAAGTCATCGACAGCATCGACAACAGCGTCGTCGACCTCGCCTTCTTCCTCGTCAGCGCATATGATGTCTACTCCGTCGCCTCCCTCTGCTCCAATGACTTCGTTATATCAGCAGCAGCACCCCTCCATCCCAGAAGAAGAGGACGAGGACATTGATACAAACCTGCTTCGCAATAGTACAATCAATTCTCGCATCATGCAAGGAGCAAACAATGCTTCCATCATGAAGCCTTTGATCCAAAAATACCTTGCCACGCTCGGAGACGAAAGAAAGATCGTTATTCTTACAAGCAAAGTCGCACAAAAGAGCTACGGCACTGAAAAAAGGTTCTTATGCCCGCCGCCGTCCACTGTGCTTTCTGGCGCTTCTTGGCATACGATAAACCCTTCTGCTGCGCTGTCCACAAAGCCGCTGCCTCCAAACCTTGTGGTTCAGATATCAGGCGAAAAGACCAGCCAAAATGGTGTTATTGAATGGCATAATAGTAATAATACCGTAATTGATGCTAATTCTATTATGCCTGGTGATACAGTAGGCGTGACAGGAAATTGTGTATCTAAACAATTGCATATCAACGATGCAGACGAAAAGAGAAAGCGAGTCGAAGTCTATGTCAAAGTCTGTCTCGGCAACGGCATTCATCTGGGATCCTTTGCATCAAAGGGCATCAAGGTCATCTCCAAGCCGTCCAAGAAAAGACAAAGCGTAAAGAACATGGAACGTAAGTTTATAAACAAAATAAGAAAAAACGCCCTCTTTTTTTTTTAGTGTAACTAACAACAGTATTAGTTTGCATTCATCATGGAACAACCATTTCTTTATTTAATCGTATTCGCTCACAAACCGTTTCAACAAAATACTTGGGTGTAGCAACAAACAATAGCCATGGTAACAGCGCTGGCACCTGCTTTGTCGCTAGAACCGCTTCCTGGGATCCGTTTGTCATTTGGGTTGTCGACACAGCACGTTCTCCTGATGCACAGCAGCCGCAACAGCTTCTTCATCACCCCGACAACCCACACTTCCCTCCTCCTCCAGCCATCGCCTTGCAATCAGCGCCCGGTCAAGCCCCAATTGCATTGCATTACAATCAAACAGTCGTTCTGCAATGTGTAAGCACAGGCTTAGTCAGTCCTGTTATGGTGATTAGAAAGGTTGACAAAGGCAGCATGATTATGGGCGGCAACCGTCTCGATGATCTCTCTGGCCCTACCGGCGGTGAATGTGGCGATGAAGCTCTAGGTGATCCTGTCTCCCAGCTCCATAAGATTGCCTTTCAGATCGTTCAAGATCCGTCTATTGCGCACAGCAACAAGGCTAATTACAGACATTATCAATTGCCACAGCACCTGCCTACCACCGAATGGACGTTACCTCAAACAAGCCAAGCTGTAACCTATCTTGCCTGTCTCGATAATGTCGTTGGCATGCACAAGACAACCACCGAAAGAAGCTTTGTAACTCCCCGTCCTATCCCTCCTACGCCTCCCACATCGTCCATGTCTACTTCTGCATTGAATAACCATAGCAACATGCCTTTGGAGTCCTCACTTCTGTCTTCATCGTGGTCTGCTGAGTCTACCTTTGATGGCTATGGCGTAATGTGTCAACAGCAGCAGCAGCAGCAGCATCATTTGGAAACTGGTGGAGGAAAAATGACTCGAAAAAGAAGAGTTTCGTGCGATATCACTGGAAAACCAATTTCATTACCTGTAATGAAAAACAATACGAGTAATCGTCGTCGTGTCAATTCGCTTAATGATGGTGTATTAGTAAAGCACGAAAATACAGGCGCTGGTCGTCGTAGCAGCCTTTCTTCTGACCGTCGCGGTAGCATTAGCTCTGATAGCGGCATCTACCATTCAAACGGTGCTTGTTGGACCGAAGATGTTTCTGATGCTTCAGTGTGGACCATTGTTGGCACTGATTGTGCGACTTATAGATTTTGGACGCCACCAGCTATTGTCGATTTGAACTCACCCTTCTCCAATAATACCGTAGCTGCTAGCCCTATAACACCATTCCCAGTCTTGTCTGCCACCGGCAACCAACTTGTCCATAACGCGAATATCCAACAAATGCTTCATTTGACCGGCGAAAACTTTGCACGCGATATATCGGTATGGTTTGGTGACATCAAAGCGCCTCGTACAGATTACAAGTCTCGAGAATCCATTTCATGCTCTATTCCTGACCTCCAGACGTTGATGGAGAGCCCCACCGCTTTCTTGGACAACGAAACCCAACAGCACCATAAGATTCCTATCTTATTTGTTCGTGGTGACGGTGTGGTATACAATACTGATATGTTTTATAGCTTCTAAATATGAATACACTTTTTTACATGCTTATGATTCATCAAAAAAAAAACACACCACTATGATCCTCATTATTACCCCTTTTACCCTTTTTTTCTTTTTGTATAAAATCATTTACTCTTATGCTTCTAGTGCCTTTTTCTCTTATTTTTTCATTTTTTCAAATCCCAATAAAAATTCCTTTATTTTTTGGCTCTTTGCAGTCAGATGCAGATACAGTTGTACAGTGTATAATTGTCAATTAAGTGTATACGTGTTTTCTCAATGGTGAAACTTCATGATGAAAATTGCCTAATTCGGGGAGAAATCCATGGACAAGGGCTTCGTCAATTACCAGTAGAATTGTTGCACATTCTACCGTATACAAAACAATCAAGTTAAATGTTGTGATAAATGATGTTGCACATGAAATCATTTGATTCAAATTGTTTACTGGAATACATACGTATAATATGTGTATATGTTGCATATGATGTCTTTACAGACTTTTTAGCGTATAAACAATCAACAATAAGCATCCTGAACTTTGGAGCCTTACAAAAATCAAACTTTAAATGTCTTGCACGCAAGATCAGGATTTCTTTTCGCTAGTATATAGTTTGCTTGGCTAGTTTACAATTAATAGCTATAAGGTTTTGTATACATTGTACATGAGACGAGGAGTATACATGTATTAGTAACTTTAATGCTGTCTGTTTCTGGAATTTTACTGTTTTCCTGTCGATTAGGACAGGATAGTGAAATTTAATCTAATATTTACCCTGTTTTATAGCATCCTCCTCAATGAGTCATTCGGTTACATAAAGATTCCCGCATCATTAGCTTAGTGTATGAAAATAGTGTCAGACAAGATATACCTTGTCAATATTAGACATGTATAATGTCTCAGCCTTGTGATTTTTTTTTTCGTCCGCTTTTAGCCTCATCTATTGTGTCCAGTTGTATATCTCTAAAGGTGGAAGATAGTACTTCAGAAAGTAGCAAGGAATTGCACCGCGGAAAAACTAAGAGTCTTTGCCATTACTTCCTGAGAAAGAAAACCAAGATAGTTGAGCCTTCCCATCCCAATTATACAACGAGCAACAAAGAAAGATAAAAGAACATAATTACAAAGGCAATACTCAAAAAGGGTTTACGTACCAATGATAAACTACAGGATAACTATTTTTTGATATTGGCTCGAAATTGAAGGGCGACTTGAAAAATAGATTCAACTCGATGAAAGATTTGATGTAAACTCATATAGGTACGCTTGGTCCAAACTCTCCGAGATATATACACTACGATTGATAAGCAATGATTTGCAGGAGGATATTTGCGTTGATCCAAAGATCAAGGATATTGAATGAGGGTTTGCAACGTGTGATCATGGTATCTTGAATATTCATTTTTATCCTGGAATTGTGTGCAAAATATAAACATTGATCAATGAATTGGTGTGCTTCTATCCAGTATGCTCTGAAGGATGCCAATTATTTGATATTACTGATCCTGACTCAATTTACAAACAGATGAGGAGAGATCGAATCAATATGGCGTTGCTGCCCTTTTCCTGGAGACACAGCTGAAAACTGAATCCATTCTTATAAGAAAATATGCTGTCTATATATGAACAGTAGAGCTCTTGTTCGCAAAAACCCTAGGCTATGCTTTTGATTTGTCTAGCAGTTACCGTCGTGCTCAGTGATACCGGTACGTAGACGTTGATATGTTTTCAAGGATTGACTCAGTAGTGAATATCATCGTTCTTCTAATAGATCAAAAATTATCTTTTCGCATTATCCAGTTTAAAAGTTGTTGCCAACTTTTATGGGCTATCAGCATATTGCCGCTTCTGAATACAAAAGATGAGTAAATGTCTTATAAACACGGAATTTAAATACGCCCATTCAAGAAGTTGCGTGATAATACAAGCAGAGATAATGTAAAAAATGAAGGGAATGCCCTACAACCTGGCCATGTCGAGTGTTGTTTTTCTTTCGCTTCCTTGATTAATTTGTTGCTCATGTAGTAGGGTGTATGGCGTACCTAAAGTAAGAGTTCAAAACCAATTTTCTTACTTTAGATTATACAGAAACGCAGTGAGCCCGTAGTTGTTTTGAGGGGTATTGTGTCTGTAGCAAAGGAGAAAATAAAAATTTGCTAAAATGTAACATAACAAGTGTTTCCATGTAAACATGTGCCATTGGTAGCTGTTGTATTAATGCAACAGTTGGCGTTATTTTCAATCAACAAGCGCTGCTGAGATGTAGAGATACATGAACTTTTAAGCTTCTGGCAAAATATAGAGAGTGAAATTTCCAGATAGTTTGAAAGAGGCCATCAGCTACAGCCTGATCTTTTTCTTATTGTTCAACGTGGGTATGACAAAGTTTGGAAGTTAATCAAAGTTCCTCTTTTGTGATTCATACAAAATAAAAAAGAAGAGTACAGGAATCTTCTCCTATTTCGTTCATGATACTGGATTTCTTTGAGCAGGTCTGGCATTCAGCAATTGAAATGAAAGGATAGAAGATAAAATAGTTTGAAGACATGTTGAGACCACATATCTTGGCTCGTCTACATCTATCGCAGGTACAGTATCACCAAATTGATAAATGCTGATCCCTTTCTTTAGGGCTTAATACATAATTGATTTGTGCGACTTGTCTGTGAATGTAGAATAACGACTCGATGCCTTTTTGCTCGATGCCTTTTTGCATGCTTATTGCTACCAGCGAGATTTCCTTACACTAGACCAGCCAGAAAGGAGACTCTTAGCCAGTCGCCGTTCTATTCTTTTGAGCTAGGCGAATGTGTTGTTCTCCAAAACTTTGTACAAAAATAAACGTAAATTAACAGTCAGTGGGTGGGTAAGTTTTCCAAGTGGAACTTCTTTTTGAAGATAACACCCTTCTTTCTTCTCTCATCTTCCTCCCCTCTTTTCTCTGGTTTGCTAAAAGACAAGACTAGAAAAAAAAAAAAATGAAAACTGGAGCTATGAATAAAGGGCTGACACCCTCTTCGACTGTCTTGGGCTCTCAAAAAACGTAAATGAATTGGTTGTGCCATGTGTTTTTTTTTTGTGAAATTAAAGCTGTGAGATTAGGAATACAATGGTTTTTTCGTCGATAGATAACCAGTCCGTATTATCACCCCTAAGCAATCATCAGCTCAAGAAGCTTCAATATATCCAGCCCATGAAGCCCAAGGAAGCGTCCAAAGAAAACTGGAACAGCCATGTGTTTGTTTCATCTCCTTACGATCAACCCACTGTGCAGCATCCCTACACCAAGACAAAGCGACCTATCAAACTAATCCCACAAACATTTACAACCAACGCCCGCAATGAAAAAATCGAAAAGACCACGCAGCGACCTACTATGGGTGGCAAAACCATCGGCGCTATTCAACATCTACCTGCCAACACTGCCATCAACCATCATAATCGCATGTCTTCTGAGGAACTTCGGCTACTAAGCCGCCGTATCGATCCTCACGAACCATTAGCCTCACCACATGCTTCTCCCCGAAAGCCGCCACTCCCAAACATCCGCCGCAATAGTAAAAAAAGAACCCTGCAAGAGCGTATTGCTGACACTAATACTGAGGCTGACGACGAAGAAAACGAACCGCCTACCAAGAAAATCCGCCAATTCACTTGTGAGCCTTGCAAGAAGGTGTACAAGACCAGAAATGGGTTTATCTACCACAAACAAAAATGCAAAAAGATAATCAGATTTGAAAGCAGTGCCATCATTGAATGCGTCTGCGAAAATTCCGCTGATGACACTGGCACTATGGTTGAATGCACCAAATGCAATAAATGGCTTCATTTGAGATGTTCTGGCGGTGTCACAAAGGAGGACACTTATTGTTGCCCAAGGTGTAACCCTGCCACATTTTCGCTCCTTGACGACAACCTGCAAACAGAGCCAGAGCAAATAGCCACCACAATAGCAGGTCTCGTTGAAAATGAAAACAAAGACGAGTACGACGAAAACGAAGAGGGAGATGAGTTTGAAGACGAAGAGCAGCATATCTTTAATAATGGTCGCATTATAGCGGTTTCTGCTCTGTGCGAAGCAAAAGAAAGAGGCAAAAATCTTACCAAAACCTTTCAAGAAGCTGCTCAACAAGAGCAAAATGGCGAGACCACAGAAGGCGAAGCTGGAAAGAACCACTTTAGCTTTCTCAGCTTATTTTCTGATGAGCTGGGCATGGAAGCAGCCACAATGACTGTAGACTCGCCCACATTGCCACCTTCCTCAATCATTGCCGACGAGGATTGGAATAATGGCTTCAACGACTTTAACTCGAGTGATTGGTGCAATGATGATGTACCGTCTCTGTTGTTCTCTGACAATAACCCATCATCTTCTTTTGTTGACGACTTTATTACATCAGACATTCCTTCGTCCCCTAACATGACTCAACAAGCGGACTGGCTCCACTTTGCAAATTTTGATTTCGATTTTACTTCGGATATCAATTAACAACCATCCTCACTCTTTATGCCACATCTCATTTTTCATTACTTTTTTTTATTTTTTTTTATTCATATAGTCTTAGTTTATTAGTCATTTTTTTCCAGAAAAAAAAAACACAAAAAAAAAAAAAAATTGTATTAAACATTATATCATTGTCATAATACATCCGTGGCCATCATCATGGCTTGAATATATGCATTTCAAGATGTGCTGCATTTGGCAGTTTGAAGATAACCTTTTTTGTTACAAGTATTTGTAAGAGTTTTGCTATGGCATTTCAGGTTCCAGAAAACCATTGATTTTGGTGTGTATTCACGCGTTGTTTCAAAAAGAGATTTGCTTGTTGGGTTAACCTTCAACAAATTGGTATACAGGATGGAAAAGCCTTTTTCTCTCTCGTTCTTTTTTTTTTTTCTTTCTTTCACAAGCTAGGCTTGTAGAGTTCCAATTCATGTCAGATCAAGGTAAAAAGCCCTTTGGAATGAAAGCCATTGCTTGTACAGAGAAAGATTAATATCAGTCACCTCAGATAAAGAAGAAGCCGTAACATCAGAGCAAAACGCGAACGATGAGTCTCCAAGGCTGTCAAAAAGAGCAAGGCTTATTGAAGAGAAACTGAAAACCAAGCAATCAACATCGTTGTTTGACACAGACGGTGATTTAAACAAGTGCAATATCATCGAAGGTGATCGACGTAGTAGAAATAGAACGTCTAGTAGCGAAGCATCTCAGCAATCAGCATCGCCATCACAAATATCAGCAGCAGCCAAACCAAGGGCGAAGCCAGGACCAAAGCCCAGAGCAAAGCCTGGACCGAAGCCTGGACCGAAGCCTGGACCGAAGCCTGGACCGAAGCCTGGACCGAAGCCTGACACCAAGTCTGCAAGCAGAGCAACGGCAGCCAAATCAAAAGCAGGGCCGAAACCAGGATCTCGAGGAAAATCAGGATCAGGATCAGGACCAAAGCCAACAGAGACAGCGCACTCCAGAGGCAAACCAGGGCCCAAACCAGGGCCCAAACCAAAGTCAAAGGCAAAGCAATTAATCAAAGAGACACTGAACGAGGAGCAATACAGACATAAGCGAAAGCGAACAGAGCCTGTAAGGAGGGCTCCAGCAATGCCGCTTTATAAAAACGCAAAGCAGAAACTCTTGCCAAAGCCCAAGACAGCCATTGACCAACAAACGAACGATCTGATCTCACAGAGATTGAGCCGTATGGAGACACTGCAGCAGGACCATGATAGGTCTGTCAAGGAACTATATCATTTAGAGCTATTCCAAAACATGCTTGAATACAAGCCAAACGCATTTATCAACGACGTTCGTTACAACAAGGCAAGCAGGGCTTATTTTCATTTTGAACCCCAAAAAAAGAAAATTTAAAAAAAAAAAAAAAATTAAAAAAAAAAAAAAAAAAAAAAAAATACTGATACTTTGTGTAGTATGTAGAAGACTTTGACATGTGGAGATCGATCAAATCAAAGGAGCCATTCGCATCGTCTCTGCAAGATCCCAAATTGATTGATCTGCTTCAGAGCGCTATTTACGAATCAATGCACACTATACCCCATGCCCACGCCCATAGTTCAGCTCAAATCAACCCAGCTATCAACAGCAGCACTAGTAGCTTAGCTATGGCACCCATTGTCAACACCATCAGTACAGGCACAGGTCTTCGTCGACAGAACCGACAATTTGTGACTCTTGACGACTATATCAACTCATTCGTCTCCATTGACGAAAACGAAGACATTACACCTGAAGCGTGCGAATTGCTCGTTGAAAAGGAGCGAGTCATCCGTCAAAAGATCGATGCGCTCAAAAGGAGAGGAGGCTATTCTACACCTTACTTGAAAGAGATTGCCAGCAAAAGGCCTCAGCAGCAGAATGCACACAAACACGACCCACCATTACACCACGAGAACTTGTTGTCTGACATGGTCGTCGTCTCCAAGAACTTTCTTTTGAACCAAAAATATAAACGTGCCGCAGCCCGTCGATGTGCCAAAGCGGTTGAACGTTACTGGGAGAATATCCGTACACACGATGAACGTAGAAAACGAGAAGAGAGTAAGCGCATTGTGCGGCTGGCTAAATGGACATCCCAGCAAGTCAAAAAGAAGTGGAAGGTGGTGGAACGTGTTTGCGAGGCAAGACTAAAAGAAGTTTTGAAGGAACAGCAGGCCCAAGAAGGCCGCCGTCATTTAGAATTGATCTTGGAGCATTCAGAGCAAATGCTGAATGTGCGCAATGAAGAATTAAGACAGCAGCAACAAAAAGCAGCGCAAACAGCAACGCAAACAGCAGAGCCAGCCCAAAACGACGACGATTTATGGCAAGACGAAGAGGCTTATGGACAAGACGACATCAGAGACCACATGATTGAAGACCATCAAGATGAGAGTGACGATGACGAAGCTGCATTAAAGGCGCTAGAAGATGATCAAAATATGACTGTGGAGGAATTAATGGCAAAATATCATTCCATAAAGGAACAAGAAGAGACGGACACTGAAACGGATGCGACTCAATTAGACGAGGAAAACGACTTTGGGAGCGATATGTCCTCCTCCGTTGCAGCGACAGACGATGCCGAGTTCTCAAATGTATCTGATGGCCAAGATATTCCAATTGAAGATGACGGTCAGAGTGAAGACGATGACGAGGAACTGGATGCGCTGAATGACGATGCCAATTTGACAGTAGAGCAGCTGATACAAAAGTACAATTATAGCATAGGAAACGACGCTGATGATGAAGAGGACAGTCAAGCAGAAGAATCAACTAAAAGACGGTCAGATTCAGACAACATGTCAATCAATAATGATGACGCTGGACAGCACATTGCTAAGCGCCGAAAGCTATCCTCGGCATCTATACAAGAAGAATCGACACTGGCCGAACTCAACGACAAAGTAGCGTCAGGGGATGAGGATGAGGGCAGCAACTATATGTCCCAATCCATGGCATCCACAGCCGCAACCTCCAACGACAATTCTAGTAGCAGCAAATTCAATACACGCATTCCATTTCTTTTACGTGGTACTTTGCGTGAGTATCAGCATGTTGGTCTCGACTGGCTTGCCAGTTTGTACAATAACGGATTGAACGGTATCCTTGCGGATGAAATGGGTCTTGGCAAAACGATCCAAACCATAGCGCTTCTAGCTCATTTAGCTTGTGAAAAGCAAGTGTGGGGTCCTCATCTCGTAGTTGTGCCGACCAGTGTCATTCTGAACTGGGAAATGGAATTCAAAAAGTGGCTTCCTGGCTTCAAGATCATGACCTACTACGGATCGCCAAAACAGCGCAAAGAGAAGAGGATCGGATGGTCCAAGGACAATGCATTCCATGTATGCATTACCTCATATCAGCTCGTCCTGCAAGATCAAAACATGTTTCGTCGAAAAGCATGGCAATACCTTATTTTGGACGAAGCGCATCACATCAAGAACTTTCGCTCTCAACGGTGGCAGGTGCTGCTCAACTTCAACTCAAAACGACGCTTACTTCTGACAGGCACGCCTCTGCAAAACAACCTTATGGAGTTGTGGTCGTTGCTCTACTTTCTAATGCCGAACGGCGTCTCTCAAGACATGCCTATAGGCTTTGCAAACCTCAAGGAATTTCAGGAATGGTTCTCTCATCCTGTCGACCGCATGATTGAAAACAATACACAGCAGCAAGCAGGTATGGACGAAGAATCACGTGCAGCTATCCAAAAACTTCATACCGTGCTTCGACCCTACCTTTTACGTCGCCTGAAAGCAGATGTCGAGAAGCAAATGCCAGAGAAACACGAGCACATTGTCTACTGTCGACTGTCTAAGCGCCAAAGATATCTGTACGACGATTTTATGAGTCGCGGAAAAACAAGAGAGACGCTGGCTAGCGGCAATTTCCTTAGCATCATCAATTGTTTGATGCAGTTGCGCAAAGTATGCAACCACCCTGATCTGTTTGAAGAGCGTCCTATCTTGACTAGCTTTGCCATGGATGACCAGGTTCAGTTCAATGGTCAATGCTTGGAGACTTTGGTGCGCAGACACATGTCCAAGCAAACGCGCGATAAAGTCAACTTGGGCTTCTTGAATCTCATCCTCACGGACGCTAGCCAAAACAAAATCCTCAGCCAAACAGTTGCCAATGACACACTGCGTTTAGAAGCAACCAAGGATATCATGAACGAAATAGCCAATCATCAAAAGCGCATCTCTGTTGCAGAATCGCGTGCTGTTACCTCAACCAGCCATTATCAAGATCTAAAGAAATATGCAAAGTATCGAGAAATGCAGATGCACATACACGCTGCGGGTCGATGGCAAATGATACATTATGTAAATCATTTCCGATGTGCACAAAGGCCACTCTACGATGCAAACTTGATTGCCCTGCTATCTCCTGGCACGAAATACATGTTTTCGCATGATCCCAAACAGTATCTCGACCAATGCGAGGCTGTTTACCGGGCCGTTTCCAGTTACCGAGGTAGAATCAGCAGCAACTTGCACGTACTGGAGCAGTTTGGATTTGTTACCCCCAAAGTCGTTCTGAATGCAGACAGGAAAACCACACAGCCTCAAGTAGAGAATGACCAAATGCAGTTACTACGATCAGCAACAAGTGTGCAAAACGACATTTTTCATCCGATTGAGTCTAGGTTGTCAATCGCATTTCCAGATAAGCGTTTATTACAGTATGATTGTGGCAAGCTGCAGAAGCTGGATCAGTTGTTGCGTACTTTGGCTGCTGGTGGTCATCGTGCGTTAATCTTTACGCAGATGACTCGAGTGTTGGACGTTTTAGAGACGTTTTTGAATATGCATGGCTATCGCTATTTGCGTCTGGATGGTGCAACCAAGGTTGAACAGCGTCAGGTAATGACAGAGCATTTCAACAATGACAGACGCATCACGTGCTTTATCCTATCTACTCGAAGTGGTGGATTAGGCATCAATCTCACCGGTGCCGATACCGTTATCTTTTATGATTCGGATTGGAACCCCTCCATGGACAAGCAGTGTCAAGATAGAGCCCATCGTATTGGCCAAACAAGAGATGTGCACATTTACAGATTCGTCACTGAATTCACTATTGAAGAAAATATCTTTAAAAAGGCAAATCAAAAGAGGTAAGTGATGCTTTGGCCTATAGTCAAAGTTTGGGTTATACTCATACCGTGGTTTCATATAGAATGTTGGACAACGTAATCATTCAAGAAGGTGATTTCACAGATGACTATTTCAACAAGAATGAGTGGTGGAAGGATTTACCTGAAGTTGTTGGGTCTGGGTCTGCTACAGCCAGCCACGATCACTCGGAAAAGCCTATTGACTATGAGCAAGCGCTTTTGCAAGCGGAAGATGAATCAGATGCTGCTGCTGCCATTGCCGCCAGGAAGGAATTGAACATGGATGAAAATGAATTTGACGAGAATCGTCAAGTATTGAGTGAGACTGCATCTGGCCCAGCATCGCCATTTACACCTACCATGAGTTCCACACCTACAAGACAAGTGAGCGTTGGCCCTGACGCTGACGTTGAGGATGAGCATGGTGATGTGATGGTGGAGAAAGATGTAGTCTTGGAGGAAAAGCACTCGCAACCACAACCACAACCACAACCACAATCAGACCAAGAACAGGATGAGCAAGATGATGAAGAGCAAGGACAATATGACGAGGATATGCAACTGAACGTGGGACATGTGGATCAATACATGTTGCAATTCTGGGAAAGAGAGGTGGTTGGTACAGACCTTGGGTTTGGAGGCTTTCCTGATGAATAAAAATCGCTGCGTCCGCGCGCCTAGATTTTTAACCAAAAAAAGCTATCTGTGTAATTTAATAACAATTGAAAAAAGGGGCAAACTGTTTATTTATTCACACACAAATATATCCATATTACATCTAGCGCTGTATATTTTTCTCGGTTTTATGTACATTAATCATGAGTTTTCTCTTGGATTTCATATGCAGTTTCCCTTTGTGCTTTCAACTATACCATAGATCGTAGGAAAAAAAAAAAAAAGTACACAACTATTAGCTTTTTCGTATGACAATAGCGAGATGCATGGGTTGCGCAATGTGCTACTCTGTCTTAGAGATCTGTCATTAAATGCAAGCTTCATGGGGGAGCTGATCATTGTGTTTGTATCATATTGTATTTCTCTTTATATACTTTGGATCGTGAAATGTATATAATCAGCAAGAGGCTTAAAAGTGATATATATTTATATAAAATAAGCATATAACTATCATTGTAATAGGAAATACCCCCCTTCGTTCTTTCGTTTTGCCAACAACTCCTTAAAAAAAGAAAAAGAAAGAGCACACCTGATATAGTATGCCAAAGCCTACGTATTTATGTATTCATGAAATAACAGTTTTGCAACTAAAAAAGATTACTCTCCACGCTTTGCTCTTCAAGCCCATGGGCGCACAAAAAAGCTTGACGCTATCATTGTTCTTGGGCTCTCGTATCGGTATTTTTTATGATGAAATCGATCGTTGTAAGCACCTGTAATACCATCTTTTTTTTTTCCTATCGTTTGTTATTGTATATATAAATATATATAAATTAATAAGATAAAATGCAGGACTTCCATGTAATATTAGTTGATTAAGAGATACATGGCATTAGAGATTATGAACTACGCTTTGTGTATATATACAATCTGTGTATACATGTAATGCATGTAGTAACATGGTAGTAGTGCGTACATATCATACCATAATAAAAACAAAGCAAATTAGACTAAAACATATGCTGTATACATGCCATGAACCTTCTCTACGATGGAAACTTCAGGTCATGTCTAGACAATTTACACACCCATATATATTTATCAACTGTATATAAATACAAAGCCAACGTGTATCTATCCTCGTGTTTTCCTGTGGCGTTGGAATAAACCAATGTTCTTTCATGGGTCTGATTTAATCTGATTACACAATTTACTTGTCGCATTGCGTCCAAGATTAGCAATGTGATAATACAAAAACCAGCATTCAGGCGGCCATTTCGGGCGTATCGATCCAATTAGGAAGAAATATTTCCAGATACTAAAAATAATGATTATAGCGCATCAAGAAATTGAAATTCTCTTTGCTGATCATTAATAACTTGCTGTGTTACCAGATATCTTATATCGGGACAGTTACAATGTAATATATATAGTTTTTCTTGTTGCTTGTTCGCCCTCTTCCCCCCCCCCACTGTCCCCCTCATTTTCTTGTGCTTTCAAAGAAAGCCTCCCCCCACCTCCCCCTTCTTGCCTTCCTCCCCCAACTACCATCTCTGATCCCCCCATCAGAAACATATAAAAAGTATCCAAAATTTACAACATCTACCCCACTTTTTTTCTTCTTCTCTTGTTTTCTCATCGTTGTTCCTCAATATATTCCCTTTACCTTTTGATCTATATACCAAAATGCCTTCAGAAAAGTTCAGAATCACCACTAATGGCCAATCTTTAAGAAATCCAAACAACGGATTTTTCGGTAAAATCTAGCATTTGGTATCCGTAATCAGTAGTGAATTAACACATTTTCCGACATTATTAGGCATGACTTTATCCTCGAATATGACATTGGACGAAAGGTATATAAACACATGTTACAATACCAATCGTTTTATGCATGAATTAACTTATTTCTCGAAATAAAATAGTGACGTATCTGCTCATAATGACAGAAGGTCTGCTCACAACGCCCTTGAACGTCAACGCCGTGAACATCTCAATGTAAAATTCCAGCAACTTGCACATGCACTTCCAGCACTTCAAACTGTTCGTCGACCTAGCAAGACAATGATCGTAGCAAAGTCGCTCGAATTTGGTAAAGATATATTTGTTAAATGTATCAAACTGATATACTAAAAAGCAGCATTTTACAGTCTCCTCAAGTTTGACAAGGGAAACAACATTTACCTCTGAAATTCAAAAGTTGCGTTTAGAAAACGAAAAACTTAGAAAGCAAGCTGAAGCTTCAAGCAATCAATTAAAGAGACAATTAACCAAGCAACATGAGAAGCCTAATGCCACCGCTACTGCTGCTGCTGCTGCTGCTGCTACTGCTCCCACCACTGCTTGTCCTGCCTCTGACGCCAAGAAAAAGACAGAAAATATCGATGATAATGTTAGCGAAACATCTACTTTAAAAGTCAAAGATGATATGAAGCCTTCTGTCAAAAGAAAAGCTAGCGTCTCCGGTCCTCAATTATCTCCCCCACCTACCCCTGAAGCTATGCGAGGTAGCCATAAACCTCATACCGTTGTCATTGCCACGCCCATGGGTCATCCACTCAAAAAGAAAAAGATGGTCAAGCAAACCAAATCATTGCCTATTGCTACTGTCCCAAGCTCGACTTCCATTCCCATGAGCATGGCTCAGCAATTGCCAGTATATATTCCTACAAATGCTACGATGGCCGCTACTGGTATTAGCACCGTTTCCATGGCACATACTCCTGCTGCTTCTTTAATCGAGTCGCCTTGGTCACCACTGGATGATACTCATTTGCATTCATCGTTATTAACATACCCTCCCCATACAAATAACCAAGCTGATAATACCCCAAACTACTTTGACATGACGTCTCCTTTATCATCAAATGCCAACATGTTGTATGAAATATATGCTGACAACATGCATCCCATGCTGCTTTCACCATATTATATCGCTGAAACAACGCCAACTCGTAAGTGAGTATACAGATAACTCTCTCATCGCAATCATTACTAACATTCCGCTTAGCTTATACTTCTAGTTTCTCTACCAATATAAATCATCGTCGTTAACAACCACTTCATCAACGCCAACGCAGCTTCAATAGTCATGATCTTTATTAGTCCTAGAAGGATGTCTCTTGATTTATGGAAAAATGGCAAACTGAACATGTGAA
The DNA here is from genome assembly GCA_025201805.1 of Parasitella parasitica. Classification (NCBI taxonomy): domain Eukaryota; kingdom Fungi; phylum Mucoromycota; class Mucoromycetes; order Mucorales; family Mucoraceae; genus Parasitella; species Parasitella parasitica. The sequence goes on from MU619237.1 coordinate 236,199, forward strand.
ATGCCTGTTATGACTGGAATATAATATCCATTGCACATGTTTCTATCTCACTAAATGTAAATATTTTATTCGAAAAACACCAGAAAAAAAACAAACAGCCTACTTGCTGCTATAAATATTCATTAGCTCTCTCTCTCTCTCTCTCTTTATACGTATAAATGTCTTTAGTAATAAAATAATCCCAAGTTTTACATATAATTATACATATCCTGTTGTGCAAAATGAATATAGCGAATATCATGTAATAAGGCTAATTTATAGAGAAAACTTTTTATGGTTAATTTGACATTTGTATACTACTCATCATTATGGCGAATGTTTTTTTTTGTCATTTTTACAAATTTAGACAATCGATGTTGTTTATCAAGACAAAATCCGTGTCCTTGGGATTTGTATACATGTATATATATAAAAAGACGATCGTTCTAGAAGGTCATAGGTATACGTATACGTCTCGCTTCATTGCACTCTTCCTTTCTTCAGCCTGCTATATCTCGACAATGTATTTTTTTTCTTCCAACACATGCACTATTTGTTGTTGTTGTACCGCCGTACCTTTTTGTTGTAGATACACACGCAGCGATATCCCCCCTCCCCCCAAATCAACAATCAAAAATCCTCATTTTTACTTTACTATTCCAGGCAGCACCCATAAGCTCAGCAGGTTATCGGAATCGGTCAACTATTGTATATTCTCTGATCTTGACTTCCTTCAGCAAACATTATTCTTGCTTTCCTGCTTCTCCCCCCCCCACTATTTTCTTTCCCCCACATTTTCTTCCTCTCTGTTTATTTGTTACCCCTACTCTTTTTCCGAACTTCTGTTGCAGGCGCAACACCTTTTTTTTTT
>MU619237.1:251943-273236 GCA_025201805.1 Parasitella parasitica
AAACGAGTATAATCTTACATAGATGCCACCCTCCAAAGGCAAACTTCCCCAATCACCACTAGGCCATGCAATTCGCATATTAGGAACTCGATTGTCCACAAAAGCAGCGCCCGCTACACCAAAGACTTTGCGTAATACGACACTGAAATAAGGCACATCGCATTGATACAAAGCGGCCGTGAGAGTAGAGCCATAGCGGATCGTCCTACATACGTACGGTGAGCAATTCAACAAATTTGAGATGCACTATGATACGTACGCTTCCTTTTCAGCCAATGTGCCCACGGAGAAGCCAGCGTAATCTGCAAAATTGAGAATAGGTATGCCAAATGTATCGCATAAATCAATGTGTCTGCGGAACTTGTGGCAGCTTGAAGCAGAGATAACGCTTCCTTTCAATGTGCAGTCAAACGTAATGATACCAACGACATGACCATTCATTCTGGCTAAACCGCAGACTGCACCATCTCCCCAACGAGAACCAATTTCGAACCACGAGTTGTGATCAACGACGCGCGTAAGGATATCACGCACTTGGTACATTCGTTGACGACGCTTAGGTATGATCGAGAGCAATTCGTCGTCTCGGCGGTTGCTAGGGTCGTTGGTTGCCACGTAGGGAGGCAATTCAAAGTTGTTTGTTGGCATGTAGCTAAGGAATCGGCGAATTTGATCAAAGCAATCTTGCTCATTGGCAGCTAAATTATCAATCGTGCCGTTGGCGGTGTGGATAAGTGAGCCGCCAAGAGACTCCTTTGACACTGTTTCAAACGTAGCATTAGCAACAATTGGGGGTCCAGCAGCAAACAAAGAGCCAATGTCATTTGCAACTACTGAAAAGTGAGTCAATGTAGCTCTGGCAGCGCCCAAACCAACAGCAGGGCCCAAGGCAGCTGCACACACAGGAATCTCGGATAAACTGCCAATCATGTCATGCATACCAAACAGTGGTGGGAGATAGGTAGCGCCTTTCTCCAGCATGAGAGTGACAGATCCGCCACCGCTGCTTCCGTCAATCAAGCGAACCTGTATACACAAGGGGATAAATATCAGTATTTACATTCGTGTGTGGGGTTTCTTGCTGAAAAAAAAAAAGTACCATTGGAATCTTTAGTTTGCGAGCCAATTGTTCTGCATAAAGCTAATAGTGTACATCAATTGTGAGATGTCTATATACATATACTATCAAATAGTATGTGCCTCTCCCCTCTTACCGATTTTCCCCAAACAGCACCGTCTGCATGGCCACCGCGAATAGCAAAATCATCAGCTGCAACAATGACGTTTCTGTTCTCAACGGTGCCCTTGCCTGCAACGAAATTAGCAGCCGTATAACTTTCAACAGAGCCGTCTTTTTTATATTTTGTATTTCCAGCAACACTGCCGACTTCAACAAAGCTGTCATTGTCGAGAAAGGCATCGATACGCTCACGCACCCACAGCTTTCCGGTCGTCTTTTGTCTGATATAGCCTCTATCGGTCGTATCGGCTGTCCGGTTCTGTGTTTGACGTCGCTTAATTTCGAGAATCTCGTCCTAAAGTAAAATACATGTACAGATAGAGAGTGCACGTTAAAAGCATTTCTCATGAATATTATTATGGGTGATCTCTATTTACTCTCCACTCTGATTTCTCGAGAGCCTCGTCCCTTGTTGCATTAGCAGGGTCTAAATGATTTGCTATGGATTGAATTCTTTGCTTAGTGGTAGCCATGTTATATATCAATCAGTCATGAAATATACAGAGGAAAAGAAAGATGAACGTGTGTATATTTTATGCCATCAGGAAAGCAGTTTTTATGTTGCAAGCATAAATTGAAATGTCGTGCGAATCAGCTTTAGTAATAAGGAAAAACTTCACTTGATACACACCTACTAGATTATTTGTAATTATTGGTGATTCATGGGAAGCATACAGCATTAGAGCTCAATAACGCTGTAGTGGAAGCTCTTTCCCTTTGCCGATGACAAACATTGTCATTAAAATCAGCATTAATACCTATAAGCAATTGTTTCTGAATTGCGCCTTTACAAACAAACAGAAAACACCCTTTTTCCGGAACGAGTGCATCGACAGGAAGAACAAATTCAGTAGCGCTTATGTGTTGGCACTATCTAAGCTCGTTGCCCTTATATAAAGTAATAGCTGGTTCATGATTACAGACATCACCATTTTTGCCTTGGATATTTATGAACCTCAACCCATCAATAGAATATTACTTTTATGTACACATCCCTAGCTAAAGCATAATCTGCAGCACTGGGTTTCATTCACAAATCTTGCTCTAAGCAATAATTTGTCGCCTTGTAATATATAGCTTTGCAAGCAAAATACAGAGAATCGTCCACTCAGACGCATACCATGTAATATACTCATGGCACGCTTACATATTTGGCCATGTGGGAAACATACAAAGTTTCTGTAGAAAAATACAGATGATGCCATGAGTGTCTTTCAGAATATAGGCTTTGATACAATGGTAAATAGTCAATGTAGTTCAGCGCTCTTTTTATCGTTGGCTTTGCTGCTCTTTAATGAAAGAAATAGGCTTAAATAATGCTTTTTAGGCAACATTTGGGGGTCAAATAGTTCGTACAACCTCTACAGCTCCAGGTTCCTAGGAAAAAGTGATACAGTAAATACCCAAGATGGACACCATGTGATAATTCAATGTTTATAGTATTTCCTCTTTTTTTTTATTTATTTTATTTCCTTCTTCTTCTTCCCTTTGGTTCTCTCTCTCTCTCTTTTATTTTGTTCATTTCAAATGCCCTTTTTCTCTTGTTTCTCAAAGAAAAAGCAACAGCATCGACAGTCATTTATAGGCGATGAACTGCACGCTTTTGATTTGACGTGGAGAAATTACATTCCATCAGCTTCACAATTTTGCTGCTGTTTTAAGGATAGAGGCATTCAATTGGAAGACGACGATCCTTTGATAGATCCGCCCTATTACAACGATCAAACTCTGTACAGAGGCGAAGCACTAGAGAATTACGTCGATAGTGGCCCACGAGATTGGGAATTTGAGTCTGTGCTGGGCCAGAATGATTTGCCTCAGTTTGTGACAAGAAACCCGTTTGGAACCTCTAGTTTAAAGAAAAAGAAATCACATAAAAAGAAAAAGAATCGGCGGGAACGACCTGCTGTGGAGGATGCGGATGTCGAGGAAGGCAATTCAGTAGGATATAGTATTAGAGACCAGCAGGCGGAAGAACGCTACCATGGCAACAATGATGCTGAATTTCTCGGAGATGATCAAATTGCAAACCTAGCATACAACAGATATAGTAGCCAGGTGAATTTTACGACGTCCACTGTCATATGATAATGATGAAAATACTAACTACGATTTCATTATTATAAACAGCTGATGGACCAATATGGGGAAGAACTATATCAAGGACATGTCCAAGGCCCAATAGAACAAGAAATGCAAGCACCACCACCGCCACCACGGGAATTTTATGCAGCCAGGACAGTACCAAACATCCACTTCAATGAGCAGCATGAAAATTATCAAGATCACGAGGAAAGGATCGCTTCAATACAATTTGCATCGTCATCAAAGCAGCAGCAGCAGCAGCAGCAGCAATCAAAGCCATTGGTGTCTGTAGAAGAAGCAGCACAAACGCTACTAAGTGACAAATTGGATGATTTGACCGAGAAATTAGTATTCATCAAAAATAACATTATGCATATTCGACCGCAATCCCCACAAGAAGAGGGCCGCCATCGAAAAGAACAGGAATTCGACAGGACAACGCTGCATACCTTGCGTCATGAAGAGTCGGAAGAAAGGTAAAAAAGAGCAATAAAAGGTTATATGTCCTTGATAATGTTTTGCAACTATATCTAACATCTTTACAGCCATTCCATATCTGACCTTGACTCTGTCGCATCTGAGGCACTAGATGTATATGAAAGTGCTTCCAACGAACCCAATACAAACACTCATTCATCAACAGCTACAAGGCATTTGTCTGGCGATGAACTCCACATTCCATCTTTAGTTGATAATACCCCTTTTGCATCTGAACAGCACCCATTCAGTTACTTTACAGACCATTCGACGTTATTACCAAGCCATCCAGATAACAGCAATGACCAACGGGAATCAAATGTAAATAATAATGACGGTATCAATGTCCAAACTGTGCTCACTATAGGCCGCAAATGGCTTGGTGTTTAACAGCAATCACATCTGTTACCAAAAAAAAAAAAAACAACTAATAATAAGCTTCCTTTCTATGTGTACCCTATAACCAGCGTATTGATGAATAAAATATCTTTGTAATGCTTGATCTATTCACAAAAGCGCTTGCTCTCCTAGTTTTGGTGGTGGACGCTATACACTGCACTTTTCCCGATCAAAGGTTCGTAAGTGGCGGTTTGAATAACGTGGCAGTTTCACACCACCTTGTGCTCTCGGGATGCAGTAATCGGGTAGTCTGTTATTGCTAATTGCATGCAGCGTTTGATAAACTATGTGCCGAGCTGCTTATGCGTTTATTCTAATTTGACGACCAGTTTCTTTTTTTTTTGTTTTTTTTTGTTTTGTTTACCCTTCTTTCAGCAATCAATCACAAGCATCATGGCACAAAAGAAAGCTACAGTCTTTATACTGAATGTCACCAACTCCATGTCCAAAGAATTTTCAACTTCATTGAGTGTCATGACTGAATTCATTGAAGACAAGGTAAAGCTCGAATCGTGGCCTGAAAACACGAACATAATACGATTCGCATATTAGGTCATGGCTGGCAGGAAAACAGACATGGTGGCAGTTCTTCTCGCTGGAACGCCGGGTAAGTAGCACACTGGAAGAGGATAGCCAGCGTGCCAATATGCGTTCAATTATAGAGTCTCACAACATTCTGAACGATACCACGCCTGAGCAGTATCAGGGAGTGACAAGTATGGGGCCCATCAGCCAGCCCAACGTCGATTTGCTAAAGAGAATCCAAAACCTCAGTACATCGAGTGAAGATACCAGCCCTGCTGATGGTAGGATACACATCATATGTTCAGTTGGCAGAGCCTGTTTAGACTAACCCTCCCCGCCCCCCCCCCGTTCTTTGTGTAGTTTTTGATTCTGTCATTGTTGCTTCCCAGATGATCCGCGAACACTGTCGAAACTTGAAATATGAAAAGCGTATCATCCTTATTACCAACAACCACAACAAGATTGACTGGCTCGACTTGGACGATGTTGCTGGCATGCTCAAAGATTTAAATGCTCAACTCACAATCATGTAAGTCAATGCATTGACCCAACTCGATTTACCAAATGTGCTTAAAACATGCTTTACAGCGGCACAGATTACAGCCGTTTATCGGATCCTGATTGTCCAGAGGATATTGCATTGAATTACAAAAACTGGCAGATTTTTATCGACAAGGCAGACACAGCAGGCGAAATTCTATCACTGCAGACAGCCTACGAAATCACACAAGAGGACTCTGCAAAGGAAGTCCGTCCTACACCATCATTTCGAGGCTATTTGTATATCGGCGATCCTCACGAGAACAATCATGTCGTTGGCATCAGCATACACATGTTTATTCGCACGAAAACCGTACCTTTACCCAGAGGCCACAAGTATTCCGCCCACAGTGAGGGCCCAACGCACAAAGTAGAGCCTGACGCACTGTACAAATTCGACACCACCGCCAATGCAGAAACTTCTCTCACAGCCGACGAGATAGATGAAACGGTAGTCGAGGACAAAACCCGCTTGGAACAGGCTTTTAGATTCGGCAAAACTGCCATTCTGATCTCCCGTGACGAAGTGGTCTCCAACAACTTTTCATCCAGAAAGGAAATGACGGTGATCGGATTCATTGATAAGAACCAAGTAAGGCGCTTGCTGTTGATGCGTTGCTTTGGCTACTCACCCGATTTTCCCTGTAGTTTAAGCGCCATTATATATACTCGAATGCTTATATCCTGACTGCTGGAAGCTACAACGTAGCTCAAAGTTCATTAGCACTGTCTGCATTCGCCAAAGCTCTCTACGATGAGCAGAGCTACGCGGTGGTTCGATACGTCCAGAAAGACGACGGCCAGCCCAGAATTGGCCTTCTCCTGCCCGAAGACAGAGAGGGAGAGGAGGATGTCGAGTACCTTTTACAATATTATGATGTAAGTCTTTTTTTTTTTTTTTGTCATTAGTAAATGTGTCCTTGCACATATCAATCTGTTCATTCGTACAGCTTCCATTTGCAGAGGATATTCGCGACTACAAGTTTAAATCTGTTGCTGATCCCAAGGCTTCTGACCCAAAGAGCATCAATTTGATGGATAGCCTCATCGATTCTATGGAACTGGACAACACCAAGTAACGAATGCTACCAACCGATGGATAGGATAACCTGACTGACATTTTCTTTTCTTTTTTTTATAATAACAATAGAAAGGGCAGAGATTACTTGGCCCCAGAATATTTATACAACCCCATCTTGTGGAGATTCAACAAAGCCATAAAGAACCGTGCACTGAATCCTGACGCACCTATACCTGATATAAAAGAGTCTGCCAGATGCCAGTTTGAAATCTACCCCGACTTCAAAGACAAGGCAAGCGAATACTGCGATCTTTTGGCGTCCACCTTGGAAGTCTGCAAAGTGATTGATAAGGGTAAAGGAAAGAGAAGAATGAAAGGCATGGGCGATACCGCCGACCCTGCCAATGCAGCCGACATTAGCGAACTTCTTGGAAACTCCAAGTCATCGCAGGAAGGACCAATCTACGCACCTCTGACACCAAGCGAGAAAGCATTCAGGGCAGCCGCAGACGACAACCATGAAGTCGAAACTGTTGGCATGATTACACCAGTCGAGGATTTCCTGGCAATTCTCAGAAAGAAATCCGAAGTGGACCAGGTGGAAATAGCTATTCGAGGGATGGTGGCTGCCATTCACAAGTTTCTTGCCATGTCTTTTGGTAACCAAAATTACCCCATTGTCATTAGCTGCTTGAAAGCATTTAGAGAAAATGCTGCAAAGGAAGATGCTGCAGCCAGCTACAACAAGCATGTGCGCGAAATCAAGCAATGGTGCAACATGCCTAACAAGTCATCCACTCGTCAAGAATTATGGAAGTCGCTGAAGACGGAGAATCTTGGACTGATTACAAACGAGGAATGTGATGATACTGATAATTTGGATACGACAAGAGAGGTCGCTGAAAAGGTTATAAAAATTGCAAGTTGTTGTACCACAGATTTGATTTTAACGTTGATTTGACAAATAGTTCTGGAATGTCGGTGAAGATGATCAGGACGCTGATGACATGATGGACTTGACTGAGGATGGCAATGACAATAAAGATGAAAATGTGGCATTTGATGCAGACGAATTGGTAAGTCGTTCTTACCGCTTGCTGACATATATACAACATGATACTTAGTAGATGCATGAATTTTTTTTTTTTATTAGGATGACCTGTTGTAAATGTGTGTTTTATATTATCTGAATAAATTTGGTTGTATGTTCAAAAACGACAAACATTTATTTGAAATGCTATGGATTGCAAAAAGAAAAAAATAATAATAAAAAAAAAAATATAAAGTATTTACAATGCTAATACAGTTAATGGCCAGATCTAAATTTAGCGCGCTCAGCAACAATACCGGCGCCAGGGAATGAGGCGATATGACTGTTATCAGCGGGAGGTTTGGACATTAAATGCTGCTGAATCGATGAAGAGTCAACGAGGCCAGCAGCACCGACATAATCCTGCTTACGGGGACCTTCTTGGCGCTCAGCCGAGTCATCTCTGGGCGCATAGCGACGAAGAGCCTCCAATTCCTCGCTCAAAGTTTCGTAGCGGAATCCAATACGAATGTCAGGCACGTTTGTCTTTTGCATATCATTTCCCTGTACGCCAGGCTTGTGCCAATCTTTGCCAATCCAATGAGACTTGATCTGATCCTCCCAGCCAGATTGAACGACAGAGTTACGAGCTAATTCACACATGTCTGTGGAAGACAGCTTCCAAATTTGAGCAGCGACGCTGTATTCCTCAATCAATGGCTCCTTGGTAAAATGGAATTGCAATGGATCATCGGTAGACAACGAAATATTGAGACCACGCTGGAAGAACTGAGGGAGAGGGTTGCGCTCATACGTTAAAAAGAGGGCGTTGTTTGAGAGGGGAGACATCGCAATACCGATCTGCGCAAGGTAATAGAGGTATTGAAGGGCAGGGACCTTACGCAATAAGATGCCGTGACTGATTCCATACGAGGTTAAGAAGGCAGCTGTTAAATGATCAGTATCGCCAGCTTCACCGCAATGGGGTCTTAATACCAATGTCGTAAATCCACGTGCTTGTCTCCATTTGTTTAATGCAGCCGTGTTTGCGTACATGTAATACAAGTAATAACTGTAAGGGGGATTGATATTCGACGTCCAATCCTTTGGAAGAGGAAAGTCTTTAAAGATGGGCTTTTCAGGCTTAGACTCATCGTCGACTGTATCAAAGCCAATAACACGTTGCAAGAAAACGTGAAGCTCTGGATGGGAGCTAGGATCCTTTGTTACTTCAAAAAGAGGCTCAAATACATTGGTAATAATATCTTGAAAACTGCGGACCGCATTTGACGCTCTGTAGATGTTGTAGAGGCGAGGAATCTGGATCAGCCAGCGAACGTTTGAAGAGAATAACTTGTTGTTGACCACCCATTTGGCCAACTTGTCCCATTCATCAATTGATCTGCCGTAAATAGAGACACGGTATTCCACCATTTGGTATTTTGATGACTCCAGATCAGACACGACTTCCTTGGTAATTTCGGCAAGATATCTGCCCTGAATGTAATTATCTGTCTTCATGAAGATCTCTCTCAATCTACTCTCGCCAATTGGGTTGTATTTCAGGTTGAACTTGTCGAATCGGTGGAAGGAGTCCTTGTGGGCATGCATGTCCAAGGTGTCGATGCTAAGATCATACGCAGTTAACCCTAGACTTTCGAATACACCACGCAGAGTTAAATGGTGGTTATCACGGTAGATAACCACATCATCAGGGCTCTTCTTCATTTTGGATTTGATGAAACGCAGCAAGTGCTTTTGGTTCATGCTGCTTGAATGGTGTACATGCGTATCCACCTTTCTCACGTTGTAGAAATCACGATGTGGGGTGCGTTTGGAATCAGCCAGTTCTTGGAATTCATTCAAAAGGATATACATTTGCCATTTGCTATCCAAATAACGAAGTCTGCGGAAGGCGAAGCTCTTTGCGGGCCCGTCGCTAATGACGCTCAAGATGAAATCCATATCGTCATAAAATTCTCTAGGCGAAGGGACTTGGTGGATAGGGTGCTCGGCAGTCTGGTCTAATTCGTTCTTGTAGACCTGATAGAACCCATGAGGGCCCAGCCCAAAGCTGTAAACATGACGACCAGGGATTTTGCATTGGCTGAAGTCAAAGTCGGAACCGACTGCAGCAACAGGGTCCGCCTCACGAGCCTTTTCTTTGGCTTTGCGACGTTCCAATTCTTCAGGAGAGGGTAAGGGCCAAGATTTTGGTGGTGGAGCGGGGTAAATTTCCCAGTCATCGTGGTTACGAGGATCATCCATCAAACTTTGACTAGAGAGGGTGATATACTTTTCACGTAAATCGAGGCATTTCTGAAGGTTACCGTACAATCCGCGCAGTTCTGCAGTAATAGCATCATCTAGGCAAATTGAGCTTGGTCATTAGTTGCCATGACAACCAAACATAATTGTTTCATCTTACCTTTAGCATCAATTTTACTGTTTGGATCCGCTGCGCGTGTAACAGGTTCCTTTACAGCGCTGGATTTCTCAGGTACATCTGGTACCGTGGGAAGGCCTTCATCGTCTCTTAAATGCAAATCAGAGAGATGGTGTGCTGCGGGTGAAACGGAAAGGCTTTGACAAAGGTATTTACTATCATGCTTTTCATTTGTGCAATTGTGAGCGATCAATGCTTTTGGGGAAATTTTGAACTCACATTTTCGATAGCTTTCAAATGGTGGTAATCAAAATAAGGGGAATCATCAAAATTATTGATACCTTCGTCGTTTGGTGGTATATCATATTCATCATCATCATTTTCTTGTCTTGTGGTATAGATATTATTAGGCATCTCAATTACAAAAAAAAAAAAAAAAAAAAAAAAAAAAAAAAAAAAAAAAAAAAAGAAATTGATAAGACAAGAAGGCAGCAAAGTCGATCCAAAAATGCAAACAATTTATAGCCATGGAAAAAAAAAATAGTACTGGTTTTCCCCTAGCGTGGCTAACGGAAACAAATCTAGTTGCCATCAACACCCTAAATATAGGACAAATCAGTTAGATCACTTAAAGAAAAAATAAACAAACGAATATTATAGCGTATAGACCTTGTGATTGAATCCAAACCACCATACTAAAATACCAATCATCACACAAATACCAATTGCGAGGAGAAAGCAACACCATTTCTTGGCTCTTGTTGCTTTTGCAATCTTAATGGCTTTTTTCACTAAATGTGTACCTTCCTCCAACTGAACCGCTGCGGTATCTGCATTCTGCTCTACTGTATTAACGGTTTCCTGCTGATGTTCCACCAACAATGACATGTCCATAAACAGCTGGTGAAGTTCGACAATGGTTTTTTCAATATTCTTTATGTCATCATGTCTATTTTGCACTTCTGATTGCACCGCTTTAGCATGACCACGACGAGTAGCTTGCATGAGTGATTGTGTGAATATTTGAGCATCATCATCTGCATTATCAAGAATGTCATCAACTTCATCTTGCGTTGCATTAGGTTTCACTAGGAATGAAATAGGAGTTTTAGCATAATTTATAGCAATACGCCTGTTGGTGTAAATTCATTACCGATTCTGATTTGTCTCTCTACGCGTTGGCGGTATTTCTGTTGGTAAGCTCTTTCGATATCTTGATATCTTTGAATTGTGTCCATAAATCTCTTTTTCAAGGCAGCAAACTATAGATTCTCTGGTCAGTTACTCGTTCATTTCCAATCAGACGTTCATCCGTAGCATATACCTGTGTGTCCCGGATTTGTCCATTGGAAGTTGGACTCTGCTTATTATTGGCATGTTCCAATTCTGTCAATCTTGCTTTGATATTCAAATTTCTACTCTGAGTATCCTTTTTCATGTTTTCTAATTGACTGGCAAGCTGAGCCCATTGCCGTTCATTGGAGCTTATTAATGCTGCTGTATGCAGCCCCTCGATAGCATCGATATTTTCATTTAGCATGCTGATACTGTCTTTTATTGATTCCACCTTGGAACAAGATTAAAAATCCTGTCTAATGTGAAAAAATGATGTTACCTTTTCAAAAAACCCATCCAATGTATTAACATCAGCAAACTCGTTTTTATTGTGCCTTTCATTCATCTCAATCACTTCTCCAGGCTGGATTTGAGGCGGTTTATCACTGTATCTATCCTGGTCATCAAGAGCATCATTTGTAGCCGTGTTTGAGGCAACTGAAGACGTCGATGGCAGTGGTGAGTTATTGAGGTTGTAGACGGCATCGATATGATAAGCATTATACGAGTTATTGGTGGCAAAATCTGTGCCTGGAGAGTATCTCGAATTAAGTCGAGGTCTTGATGCAATTGAATTTGTCCCATGTGGTGTCAAATGAGCTGAAGCAGTATTTCTGTTGAATGAATGACTCTCCCGTTCATTGATGTGTGATATGGGCTCAGTATCTCCTGCAGAAAATTGCTATAGTATTTTTCAATTTTAGTCCATATATGCGGTATCACGGTCCGCATTGGGTATATAATGGTGGAAATAACATACCCTTAATTCCGCTGTTCTGTCGCGAGCGAAGGAATAAGACATTGTTTGAGCAAGTCTGGCTCAACTAGTAATCTTCGCAAATGGGCGTGCTTGGTATACACCGTATAACAGGAAAGAAGAGCTTTTGATAGAGCTGTCAAAAATTACCAATTCATTTTAAAGTAAACTGTCAAATAACTCAGTGGAACCATTCTATGTTCTACCATGAGCCACGATGCCAACCGTATCCTTCAGTGACATCTTTGTAACCGGCAATAAGGCCCAGGTAGTCTACATGATATCGGTCAAGACTATCCATTAAAAAACTTGAAAAATTGATTACATTTATTGAGCTTGTTGTAATGGTTTATAGCATTCAAATATGAGTAATTTCATTGCTAGGTGGACGTCAATGCACAAATCAAGATAGTAAAAAACAATACGATAAATAATTTGTGGTATTTCTTTGCTGGTTGTTTTCGAACACAAATAAGTAATAGAATTGACACACCTTCGCCGGCAATACTATCAATCGGCCCCAAATGTGTACAAAGAGAGTCTCTCTATGCGATAATGCATTAATGTCATAAGGATATTGTGACAAATTAAGGGCAATTTAACAATAAAAATTAACTTTTTGCCTATTATTTTGGGTGCGGGTTTCGACTTTTCTACAAAAATTGGTATGGAACGATAATGCTGATTTAGACAAATTTAGCAAAATTTAATTAGTAGTACATGGAACTGATAAAGGTGAGGTATGAAGGACAGAGACAAGCAAAGTTCATTGTTTGAGTTATCATTTGCCGCAAGATATAACCCTCATTTGACTCCAATTTACAGTGAAAATTATTTATTGATACAGGTACATGGTCAAAAAAAAAAAAAAAAGAAAAAAAGAAGGCAAGGGCATATTTAGCAATGGTAAACGAAACAACATATATAAAGGGTATATTTTTAAAAGTGCATTTGATAATCAATGTCCTTGGTCATAAAGATGTGTTGCCATCTCTGCATAAAATTCTAGTCGATCAAATTCTTGGCCACTTTCAGATTTTGAAGCTCTGAAGCGATAAGGAATATGGCTATAAATGATAAAAAGTCAGTCATGATGATCAAATTCGAAATACAATTGACACAAATGTACCTTTTCCCACTCAGGTCCCAATGGTCAGCTTGAATTGTTTTAACATAAGTTCCCCATTTAGCACTCTCGACACTGACAATGCCATCGTTGTCGCCCTCTTTCTCTTGCACCATTTGGCCAGGGATACCCAAAAGAGAGGACCATGCAGGAAACTTGGCTGCAGCACCATAAGAGTAGTATTTGACCGTAGGATCGTCGGGAGTATTAGGGTTAAAGTAGTCGTTACAAAAGTCAGTCGTAAGGTGAGCATATGCTGGCTCGTCAAACCAGTCTACCAAGAGTTTATCCAGTTTTAGACTTGGCAGTTTCGAGCTCCATTTCAAGGCAGATGATGCGGAAAGGCCATCACCACCGGCCTGACGCAGAGTGTTGTTTTTAGTCGAGATTGTAGTTGTCGCGGGTGACCATTGCCCATCGCCTGTGTGCACAGGCACCTGGGATTGACCTACTCCAAATTGATCTCGAAACCAGTCCATGACAGGAGAACCACGATGTGGAGTGCAAATAGTGGTCAGTGATTGAACTTGATAGGGCCGATTGTGAATGTTTGTTAGCAAATGACGACAGTCGAGACCCCCCATCGAGTGTGCAACAAAGTTGACGTTTTTACCGACAAGTATAGATTTCAGAATTGTGTGCAATGCATGAGACCGCTCCCAAATACTGCCTGCCTGAGGGACTTTGGTCACAATAATCTTAGCCCCCAATTTAGCTAGAGTGTCCTCAACGCCACTCCAGTAGTGGAACTGCAATGCAGGAAAGTTTTGAGGCCCTCGAATATCAAAACCAAACAAGCCGTGGCACAGAACAATGGGCTCCCTTGGTGCTTTGTAGCGAGGTGTAATGGGTCCTGAATGCGATTGCTGCTTGATCTTTTCGATCTGTTGCTGCTTCTGTTCGATGATGTCCTTGGGGCCTGAAAAGAACAGATCAGTCGTTAATTTTGGGTTTCTTGCAGGGTATAAAATGTGCAATCTATTGTCTTGCTTGGTGGAGCTGACAGTGGCTAATGTCACTGCAGGTCTTTTGGTGGATCTACTTTCATTTTGAGGAGAGAAGGTCAGTTTTCGATGCGCTTGTAGTAATAGAGTGGCAAAGGCACTTGCTGAAGAGTCAAGTTTTAAAGAGCGCTGCAAGTAGTTGTATAGTGTATAAAGCGTAACGATGGCCATGTGTATTATAGAGGGAAAGTAGTAGTTAAAAGTAGAAAGAAAAAGACTGATTTCATAATCTGATCGTTTTCTCGGCATTTTAAACCAAATGAATTAATGCCCCACTCAAGCAAGCAAGTTTTTGGGGTTATGGGATGCGCATGTAGTTATCCTGCCGCTGGGTTTGACATTTGACAGCAAACTCGGTGCCTTTGCAACTACGTTTATTATAGGTGCGGTCGTATGCTTGGTCAGTTGCATAGCAACATGTTCCAATCGTATATATACATAAATATGTGATTTGCTTGCACACTTGGTAAGCCTCCCCTTTTTAATTTTTTTTTTGTACAAACAAAATTGGTTGGTATACGTAGTCTGCATGTTTATCGTTCATGAATGCGAATCATGTGGCCATAATCACAGGTCGTTTGCCGGCTATTTAGGTTGAGCCCACTCGAGTTTTTTTTTTTTTCCCACATCTCTGTAAAATAAATTCATCGCTGTTGATTGGACTCATTGTCAATTTCTAAACGTGGACAAATAAAATCAAGGCAGTCGATTCATTGTATTTCACCAAGGTAAAAACGATATTAATTATCAACTACTTATGCGACCAACGTGCAGTTTATTATCATTTCCAAATCGAGAACTGACTTTTTGTACATTTGACATCATCTCATGCAATAAGATTGCATTGCAGTGTAGAAACTTGATCAGGACACCGTGGCGATTGGTTGCTAAGACTGGTGAGCCAGATACTCATTTTGCTCAGCGCATGGGCTTTTAACCGAGAACAATAAACTATTGAATAAACATCAAATGAGCACTCATGTCTTCAAGCTCTTCGATATCCTCTGGTGCTGTTTTGTCTAAGCCAAGGATTCTATATGTGATAATTGTAGATTTGATATGCAGTATTGCCGCCTTCCTTCTCTTTCCAGTCGTCAGACAACTAGACACGCATTAGTTATACATTTACCACGGAAAGTTGTATTCAGCTTACAGATTCAGTAATATGGTTGCCAGCTTCATCATCTCTTCTGCCGCTTCAACGCTAACCTTGCCATATATTTTCTGTGCGACAGTCAGGGACATGATTGCATAGTTGGATGCAAATTCCCACTGTCCAGAGTTGCAGGCGTACATTGCTACTCGATCTGCAGTTTTCCCGACTGCCAGGACATCGTCATGGTAGATATCTGTTTGTAGCTTAAACACTTGGACAAAATCCTCCCTCTGCTTGAGAGCTTCCACTTGATTTTCTGTCTATAAAATAACACTATTATCAACGTTGAAGTCTGGCAACACCTATATAAATACGCACTTTGATGAAATGCGGCCAATTTGGTTCTTGTCCACACTCGCTGCACTTTGTTTGCTGTCTATACAAACGTCCTTTTTTGCAAATTTGGCATTTATAGATACTCTCAGGTGTTCTTTTGCCGCTATGAAAATCGAGGCGGTCAGTATTTTGTAGACTCATGGTGTAATTTCTACCGTACGATGTCTCCTTGCATGCACTACACTTGCAGTCAAACTGATAGCCCTCTTTCAGCTTCTTCAGGCGATCGTCTCGAGCATGCACAGATGCCAAAGGACCATAGCTGATTGTGATTTCGCTTCCCTTCTCCACAGGCCCCTTTACACATTGAACCTTCAACTGAGATGGATTAGCGCCTCCATCGCCAAATGAAACAATAGCGTTCGGGTTGCAGTCATGGTTCAGTTTGCTTGCAGACAGGTAGACAGCCCTTCCTAATGTCAAGAACTCTCTCGAGACAACAAAAGACGCATCCACTGGCACCGATTCTGCTGTTTTGACTGCAAACGCATTACTCTTGATTTGGAAAACGATGGTAAGAATACAGTCAATGACATGATCTTTCAAGTAAAAGATGGCAGCGACCTTTCCCAGTTTCTCGCGATAGCTGTTGACGAGACTAGCATCAAAAAGCTCTTTGTTGGAGACAAGATTGGGTATAGTTTCTAATCCAAAAACAAATCAATCTCCAACAGTGTCCTAGCGTATTTATGTTCATACCCTGGTTTTGTGATCTGCTTGCAAAATAACCTTCCACTGCAAAGATAATATCGGCGTCTTCCTTGGCGAGTTCCGGAAATCGGCAGAGCCACTGATGGCTCCTTGTCCATGCATGGCGCTCACAATCGTCAGAGCAGTATCTCATGTTCCACTTGCAATCCTTGTCGCGACATTTCTTACGGGTTGTGCCTTGCAAACTTTGGAAGCAATGATGACAACGACTATCCTTGTATTTGGCATCGATTTGTCGAATAAACGGCTCTTCCACCAGCAGCTGTTCCCCCTGGTTTATCTTCTCCTTGGCAACACAATACGTCCCCTTGGTATCTTGCTTCTGTTCCATGACTTTTTTCCATATTCCTTTCCCAGTTTCTATGTCCCAGGCAGATAAACTAATATGTGCAGGCGTCAGTCTTTGATGGCTGTCTGCTTGCTGCATTGTGTCTAGTGAAAAGCGACGCTATTTTATTTCTAGCCTTCCGACGGCAAAGTTTGAGGTATGCGTAAGCCAATGGAATCCTTTATAAACGCATTTTGATGCATCTTTTTTTTTGTTTTTTTTGTTTCTTTTTTGTACTTTATTTTATTTCATCTTAGTGCTATCAATGCTATTGAATCTACCAGCAGAACTACTGATCCGCATCATACAGGACATTGAACGAGTAGGTGATAAATGCCAATTGCTGCAAACCTGTCAGCTCCTGAATTACTTGCTCTCGACGCACACTGGATGCTGGAAGCAGCTGGATCTCTCTCCGTACAATAGCACTATAACCAACAACAGCCTCTTGACTTTCCTCAGAAACACCAACATCCCCCTCTGCACCGCGCATAAAAGCTCTGATTCTACCACAACGGCAATCACAGCGTTGGATCTAAGCGGTTGCTGGAATCTCTCAGAGGAGCTGGTTGTAGCACTCTCAAGGTCGCTAACACATCTCACTGACCTTTCTCTCAATGGTTATCGGCTAAATGCACCTATTTTGCAGCGCATCATCAAACAGAACAAAACTCGTCAAAGCGCATTTCCTGCAATCGCATTTGAACAGCAACGTGACCATGTGTACCAAGTGCGTCCATCGCACGATTTGTCCTCGATGGCTATGGATCTATCCAAAAAGCAAGCACATCGATTCAAAGTGCCGCTAATTCTCTTGTCCAGCATGGTCTCCTGTCTGCCTCACTTGACCACACTATCTGTCCAGTATCAAGACCTAGGAGGACGACATACGTTTAAAGAGTTTGAGCATATTCGCCGTTTGGATATATCATGCTGCATTATTAGTCAGCCAGCATTGCAGGCACTGCTTCGAGCTGTTGGGCCCAATCTGACCAGTCTGAAGATGCTCAATATAGATTTGAACAATCTCTCTTGGCTTTCTGTCAGTCAGTACGGTAAGCATTTGGAATGTCTTCACGTATCGTGCAACGAGCCTTTGCTGTTACCCAGCATTAGACATGTTGTGGGCCATCTGCCTCGTTTGCAAGACTTTCGTCTGACTCGAGTCCGCTCTGGATCCCTTGATCCTATAATAGAAAGACTGATTCCTGCTCGGCTGACACGATTAGACTTATCGCCTAAAATGAACATATACCCTAGATCGACATCCAGTGGCAATATAGATGCTGGCAGGCGACCTTTGCGAGTGCAACTATCGCTTGATGCAGCTGCAGCCACAGCCACAGCCACAGCCACAGCCACAACCACAACCATACCAACCAGACACAACAAACACCCGTCTCAATCTTCTCAACTCTCTCTATCCATCTCGAACTATGCAACAACTGAGCACGACCTACTCGTATCCAACGCATCTCTCCAATATCTCTCATGCTGCCATCAACTGATCGAATTGAGGCTGTGTTTCCCCACCATCACGACATCGTCTCTACACGACATGTTGAAGCATTTACCGCAGCTTCAAATATTTGAACTTCGGCAGAAGCATGATAAATCAGCTATTGACTTTTTAAGAGGGTTAAAGTACTGCCAACATCTGCAAGAGCTATTGCTATTCTCAGTCCATATAACCCAGGATACAGTGCAAGATTTGGTATCTGATGATCTCCTATTGAAATCTACCTGCAAACACATCACAATCAGTGATGGAGGCCCCATCATAGAGGATGAGCACAACATAAATGCGCTGTTATCGTCGTTGCAAATGCTGCAAATTCTATGTCTCGGACAGCTGATACAGCCTATTTCATGCTTTGTAGACGATAGTAACATTAGCGATAGGCAGAATGTAGTGCTCTTCAAACGCAATAAACAGTGGTATGCCAAGTGAGCTTGTGTTTCCCCAAATGATACTTCGGAAGCAGTTTAACCATCACCGCCACGCTGGAAGTTGCCCTGATTTCTATTTTTGCTTTTTCCTACTCTTCTCTCTGCGTGTGCGTAGAAAAGGTTTTCTTTCCTCGCTGTCGTTTTTTTTTTCTTTTTTTTTTTTTTTTTTTTTTTTTTTTTTTTTTTTTTTTTTTTTTTTTTTTTTTTTTTTTTTTTTTTTTGCCTTGTCACTGTTTTGCATACATGTAAATGCCGAAGACGATTATAATGATGCCACTTCCTCTTCTTCAGACACTCAATCCAGCACAGAACAGCCCTCGGCTTCCGAGACAATTAGTGCTGACGAATCAACGCAGCCTGTAAATGAGGACATTAACAACTCTAAAAATCTGTTCACAACACCACCGCGGGTAACTGACATCAGCGACACAATACAAGTAAAATTATATTGCGAGATCGATACAGATTATTGCACAAAAGTCGAGCATTCGCTGATCCTAGCCGCATCCGGCTTTTCCCAAGTAGTAAACCTGAAAAACAAGATTGTGTAAGAACAGCCGCTTTGAAACGATAGCCGCAGGATTAAAATCAACTGATAATTTCTCTCAGATTCCAAGCCTCGTACTACAGTTTCTGCGACAATTCTTGCTCAAACAGCACGTACGGATGGGGTACACCGAGCTCACAGGTAGATGAGATGACTCGCACGCTAAAGATTCGCTCTAATGCATTCTGGCAACATCTACTAGTTTACCTTGATTTCTCTGAATGAGGCAGATCCTAACTTTATTTATCCACAAGCATTAGCAAAGCAACTAACGCTGTTTACAGACAGCTCCAACTGGGCCAATTACGATGTTGCCATTGATATCAACCATGACATGTACATGAACGCAGTCGATTACGACAAGATACCCGACTGGAACGGCACTGGCGTTCCGCCGATGGGAGGCTTCTGGTTTTCCAACGACACACCGATTGAGGATTATCAAGTGGATCTGGAATACATTATCCTTCATCAGATGATCCATGGTTTGGGCATGGTGAGTTCATGGGCTCCTTATTTTTCAGACAGGAACTCGCCGTTTCAAAAGCTACTGAAAGGCTTGATTGTCCCAGACGATAGTCTCAAGGTCATGACGCCGAGCCTGTTCTGGTTTGTGAAGCATTCCACCGGGCCTGCTTATGTTACTGGATTTCAGCCCAATATGATCTTTGACAAGTTCTTGAATTTAACTATACCCGCCAAGAATGAAACTGCATGGCTAGGACAATTTGGCTTTGAGTTGCAAACTTTCTGCGTCTCAGAAGACAGGGCGTTCATCCTTAATTTCATGAATGCCTTTTTGAATAATGCTACACAGTCATCCCGAGCCAAGAGCATTTATGTGTCAATGGCACAGCCAAAAACGCTGTCATTCAAGTTCAGTGCAAACAGTGAGAACAGCACTTACTATACGAACGCTTATCTCAACCAGACCTACAGTTCAATACAATTGATGACGGGCCCAAATGTTCTGGAAGACAATACTTTGACAGAGGAGGCGCTTTATCGCCCAGGCATTTCTACCTCCCATGTAGATGACAGCTATGCAAACACGCCAGACTTCTTAATGACGCATAGATTCAACTCTGGAAGGACATTACAGCAACTAGTGGATGATGCATACTCGAACATCCCGGAAATCAAGTATAACATCACTAGAACGATTCCGGTCAATGTTACCACAGTTCATAATACCACGGTGGGCAACCATACAACTCTGGTGAATGTAACCACCACAGAGCTAAGAGATCAAACCATCGAGTATATCTACAAATCAGCTATTGGGCCCGGCATCCTTCGTATTTTGGAAACTATAGGCTATTCGACAGTCTTGACAGATTCAAACTATACTGCGGGTGTCATCAAGACAATAAAACCAAACACCACTTGCGACGACAGCAACAGCAATAATTACTATGCTCGCGATGATCAGCCTGTGTTGCCTAATTCTAAATCGAACGCACCGCAGTTATTCGCTCCAACTGCCGAAATGTACTTATCTGTATTATTATCTCTCTTTGCCTTTTGTATTTTATAAATGCATGTATTTTAATCACCATTCACGAGCCTGATAACAAATTGAGATTGCTTCATATTAAATATAAATATAAATATATATCTTGAATGTGCTATTAACGTACGATACGTACAATGCATAC
The DNA here is from genome assembly GCA_025201805.1 of Parasitella parasitica. Classification (NCBI taxonomy): domain Eukaryota; kingdom Fungi; phylum Mucoromycota; class Mucoromycetes; order Mucorales; family Mucoraceae; genus Parasitella; species Parasitella parasitica. Next base: position 272,555 of record MU619237.1, read on the forward strand.
TATTCAGAATAATTTTTCAAGTTCGCCAGCTAAGGGTTGTTGACGCATCTGCTTGGGTAATGCTAAAGTACCTTATTAACTGTTCGCAGTTTTCAAATGAGGGATAAGGCACAATAGGGCTTGAAATGAATATGGACATCTGAGAAATTAAACGGAGGTAGAGACATCAACATTTCTCAGATTTAGATTCGAACAAGGCTGCTGCAATCTACGGCTTGATCTGATTATTTTCAGTCGCTGAAACTACTTTAAAAGCTTTTCAGTCCATTTAAATAACCATGTTTATTATACCTGTTTTTTTACTTTTATCCCTTTATTCTCTTTATGAAGCATTCCGACGGAATCTCTGAAATTTTGGATCCGCTTGGTACCTTTTTCATCGATACCTCCATATACTGCTAAAAGTATACTTTAAAATCATAAGCAAATTTGTAAGAAATTTATTTTTGCATCTACAGTTGACGAAACTAGGTTGGGCCAATGAAAATAAATTTTGGTCATTTCCAAATTGAGTTGGGACACGATTACAAAAATGGGTCACCAATACGAAAATGGGACAACAAGATGAAAATGGGACAAGAGTACAAACATGGAGATAATGTTAGTATCTTTCAGAAGAGTCAGAATTGTTACAGCTTCTTACCTGCAATATCTTTAAGTTGCTGACTCACCGGAGTGAGCA
>MU619237.1:278632-302076 GCA_025201805.1 Parasitella parasitica
TACGCGAACTTCAGTGCGATATTGTCAGATAAAAGACAAAAACTGTAAGAAAACAATGTTTAGCGATCTCAAACACAAAAAAAAAGTAATTCAAGTAATAAATTGGACTATAAGGCACCTTTTAATCATATATTTGCATAGCTTAGAACAAGTTTTTGTACTTTTAGGTTGACATCAGATGAAGATAGCGACTTTCCTGACTTTTTTCGGAAAAGTATTTTTCAAAATCAGAGCGTTGGATCTTCAGGCGAGTTAGAGAAATTCAAGTACTACCATTAGGAAGCCAAGAAGCACACCATTTAAATAAACTAGGTTGCAATTGTTTTTTGCTTGAATTGGGTAATTAATCGATTCTCAAAAATAATGCTCTCTTAAAAAAAAAGCACCATTTTTCTTTGATAGCGGAAATTAAAACCGTCCAAAATCAGGAAGGGAAAATTCTTTCAGAAACTCCATTTGGACAATTAGAAAACAAAATTACTTCTTTGAGGCAAGATATCATCTTCCGTTACTATGCACACCACGGCTGTCAATCTATGATAATGGCTGTATAGTTGGGCACGCTACACGATAGTGTTATTTTCATAATCCCCGTATGCCTATGGAAGGAATTCTGCCGAAAAACCTTTAAAACAGATTAGGAGGGAAAAGTCAACATTTTGCTTAATCAGAGCGCATTTCCAGTCTTTCAGATCAAGGAATGACCTTTTGTGATCATTTTCCTCTAATATATGATATAGTAAAAAGTTACATTTTTGAGGCCAAAATCGAGGATAATGCATAATCAATGATTTTGGATGCGTGGATACAAGGAAAAAAGTGAAAAAAATCCGTCATTTTGCATCGAAAAAAAAATCATACTCAAATTGTACCAAAATCATATATAATATAGTTTTTTCCCGATGGATACTATTTCTGGTGTTTTCAGGGCACTTTCAATTATTAAAATCAATCAAAAAATGGCACACGAAGGTAAATTTCTTGCTTTTAAGCTGCATTTCTTGCTTTTAAGCTGTAAAAAATATCTACTTAGAGATGATATCACGTCGACATCAATTCTAGTACGCAATACAGCTCTATAAAGTATGTATTTTTAATACCACAAGTATACCTTTCCTCATAGTTATGAAATCAAACAAGTGTGGCCCATCGAGTTGGATAATTAATGGATACAATGTTTTGCTGTAATAACCCCTAGCTATTTGTGAATAATTCAAAAGTTGCTAATTGCTAGTGACAGAGGAGACCTGTTACCATTGTTGCTTATAATAATGATTATTCCCAGATCAAAAGTTCCTTTTTTTTTGTAAATCTAATGCTAAACATGTAAAATAGAGGTGAGAATTGTGGTTGAGGATGATTTTACGAACAAAACTTATAGGCTTCTGGTAGATTTTAAGTTCCAGGTTCCAGGTTCCAGGCTCCAAGCACTGCACTGTAGAATATCAAATTCTGAATAGGGGATAATTTGCTATACTAAACACATTTTTGTACACCAACTCGTCCGTTAGAACGAGTCCCGACTGTGTATTCTTTACTTGATCTTGGATAAGCGGACTTAACTCAACATATGAAAAATAAAATGATAATTATGTGAAGTTGTAAAAATAGAGATTTTCATTTGCTTTAATATGCTATGATTTTTTAACAGACATATAATAAAAGGAGAAAATAGAATAAAATGGTTGGCTTTAACTTAGATTCAGGGATAAACTGCCATTGTGTAAATGCATAGTTTGACCGATACTTACAACTCAATACCTTATTAGTATGTGCGCTTTGATGGTTTGTAAGGTTGTAATTTAGTTTAGATATCTTTGCAATCCTATAGACTTGCCTAAATATTTGGGCTTATTCAGATGTTTAGTATCTAACGGATATATCTTGAATAATTTACCAACATTTTAAACATTGTGGCATTCAAACAATTTTGTGTTTTGGCCCGCTGGTGATTGTTCAGTTACAGTTCCTAAGGTACATGTCAATAGTGTTGGTAAAAGATTTTTATTGTATTGAAAAATGGGATAATAAAAAACCCAAATCGCCATTCATTTAAAAATACCTATTGCTTCTGCAATATGGCTGTTTTTTAATACTTCCTGTCCCTACTTGAAATATTTTCTGGAAAACATTTCCTTCTCTCAGAAATAAAAGGTTTGTTGACAGAAACCCTAATATATATTATTACATGTGACATTTATAATATACTTGAGATTTTTTTTCAAAAACCATGAAAAGACTGCATGTACATTGCGAATCACAATTAGCGCACATGTATCCAGAATATGCTGAAATTCAGCATTATGATAGAGCTTATGCTCTACTTCAATCTGATGTTATACGGTACGCGCTTTACTTGAGTTATTCTCGTAATGATTATTGGCTGGTTATCCATCATGCAAGATCAGCCCACACATCTGTACGCTTAATGCTCAATGTGATGATTCTAGGTTGTAGATGAAGTCGAGTATTCAATGTGAATAACACAGATATAGATAAGTGTATTGGTTTCAATAATATTACTAAATAATAGCTGGAATACTAATTGTGGATTCTTGTGAGGTCGGATTTCATCTGATCATATAGAGTGAGTGTAAGTTTAGGTATACTTATAATATTGAAACATTGAGAGTTGCCTATAAGAATAAGTGGTATTTAAATATGTAGCATGATACAACCCATAACCACTATAGTTTGTTTGTAGCAATCTATTCTACGTTGTTGCTAATAATCAAAAAACCCTACATATCTCATTCCGTTTACTCGTAATATATATAATACATACATTTTTGCCTTTTTTCTCTTTCATAATCTTTTCATTGATTATCTTATTTTTTTTTTTAATTCTTTCACTACTTACAAGAAGAATGTAATCTAAAGGGATTTAGAAGAAGTGTCAACTCATCTGTCATTTCGATCAGTAACAACGGTAACATCAGTAACAACGGTAACAACGGTATCATAGTCATGGCCCTCTTTTAATTCCTGTGAATTAGCCAGACCTCGTCTCTCCCCAAGAATCTTATCTATGAAAATGTCATCTCTCCTAACTCTGCCACCAATAACCAAACTTATCATGTGATATTTGACGATTATTTCAATGGTAAAAGTAAAAGTATTTTTTTTGTATACAATAAACGTAAATTGAACTTTATATAGTCTTTGCTTTCTTCGTTACTTAAGAGTTTTGGTTTTGAACAGTTATTGTTTTCATGAACCTTTATCCTTTTCTAGACTACTATACTAGATGTCTTGGTAAATCTCTAGCTTTAGTCGTTAATGATTCGATGATACATCGTTGAAGTTATTGGAATCGAACATTACTTGTGGGAAAACAAACCAGAGCATTTTGGGAAAAAGAATAATTAAGTAAACACTTGAAAAAATTGGGTATATTATATGAAGTAAGAATCTCATATAAAGTTGATAAGAAATAAGAAAAGAGAAAATTTATAGTTATGTCTAACTATTTAGAAGCAGAGTTGAGAGAGATGGCATTATCATGGATATAATTTTTGGGGAGAGACGAGGATTTAGAGGAAAAATGTGATTACTATGAAATGCTAGTGAACTATGCTTTTCGCTAACTCTAACATCCCTGCCCAAAAGTCGTTGATATCATTGTTTCGTAGCACCTAAATAAAAACATTAGACACATACTTCACCGTTTAGGAGAAAGAAAAAAAACCTACACTAAAGTTTAAATTAATGATCATTTTTGACCATCGAGAGAGAAGCTGTTTTAGAATTAACTGCAAGGTTTACTGTCTCTTTGTATTCTTTAATGGCTATTGCCTTGTTCTAGAAGGAGTATTTGCCTTGAATAAATAAATGTGGAAGACCATTATATTGGAATAATTTACTTCATGTCATTGAGTGTAATTCCTAAGTAAAATTACATAATTTGATGGTTATTTAACTACGAGTAAACCACTCAATTGAAAAAAAAATTCACTTTAAAGCCTTTCAATAGATGGTTTGTTAATCTTGTGTCTCGCTTTTCGACTAGACCACTTCTTTTAGCGTAGAAGCTCTTTTGTGAAAAAAGTGTGAAGCTTCTCAATAATTCGTAGTCAACGGAGGAAGTGCTAAACACTTGTAGGTTACATGAATTACATTAATCGATTTATAAACTAAGTACTGCTCAATCAGTGAGTTATAAACTGGATTTTCTTTGCTTTGAAGCTGCAAGTTTAACCAAGCCTCTCTTAAATTGCTCAATTTAGGTTTATTGTAAAACATTTGCATTACTTCATATCTATTCGCAGGGCACGACCGTTAAGGCCTCCCAAGCTGGAGATGCCATGGTATTTAATGTCTTCAGAGTTCATTAGGCAAGCCAAATATTGCAGAATCTACTCTGACCGGAGATTCTAGCTGCCAGAAGCTCTGCTTAGGTGTCTTTTGCAACATCGAAAAGCAGCTTTCATATTTGCTGACCTTTACAAGGTATTTGAGTAATTGGCAATTTTTCAGCAACCTCAATTCTTGTCATAGCTTTGAAGCCATAACTATAAAACGTGCCACTGGACTGTGAGGCTCCAGTTTATTTAACGTTCAATAAGAAAACGCTTTCAAAAGCTGAAATAGTCAAACTTAATTAAAATCGACAATGCTCTGTGTTGTACTTCTAGCAATAAAATACCCATACTATACTTTTTATATGTGTATACTTAAAATCTTATCAAGCCTCATCATCATCTTGTCACCAAAGAATAACTTATAAAAAAAAACGAAGCATTAAGTTGCATGATATACCAGCCTCTTGTTATTTCCAACCACAGACAAAGTAACCTTTTATCCAAAATACAAATACCTACCTGTGCTTGACCTTTATGGAAATGGGGCTACGAAGACTCTTAAAGTATTCTACATAGTATTACTACTTCAACTTGAAACAGCATTAAACATTTGGCATAATTTAACCAATTTTTCAGTATCAATGGGCGCATTATCCATGGCTAGGCAAAACTCTCATTTATTTGAATACTTTGTTGAAGTAAACAATAAATGATTTCTGCTTGCTGCCATACTCATGGTAGTCCCCTCGTTCTCTTCTAGAAAAATATGATGGTGGGGTTCTTGACGCAAATATTTTTGAGCAGTAATTGTTGGTTGTTTAAAAATAAGTATCGTAATACTCTGTGTGAAGATTACCAAAGAAATACATTTTCTACAATTCTGACAGTTCATATTCACATTTGCACTCTTGTTACTTTGAAAACTGTTGACGATAAAAAAGGCACTTCAGCTGGTAGTGTCCGAGCAGATGCCCATTGAACAGAAGTGTGAGTAAGTTCTCCTCGCGCAGAAAATTTTCCAGAAAGCTACCTGCCAAACTGTATCAGTTATTCGTTCTTGATCCCGTTTTTTTGACAATTTTAAATCATATCACTCTTTTATATGCTTGATACTCAATTTTGAATCATATTAATTAAAAAAAAAAGTAATGTAATATACTATATTCTCTTCTGATATTTGAAGATGGATATTTTTGCATGAATGTAACTAATATGTATAAATATATAATTGGATTAATACCTTGTAAAATACTTGTTGTTGCAGCTGCATTCATGGTGGTACAAACTTGGTTGATGTTACCTCATCGGAGCGTAATCTACATTTGAGTAAATAGTGCATTGCATACTTTATGTAAATACTAATATGGCTCATCCGAAAGCTTTTTTGCTTTTATATATATGCAAAAGAAGGATCTTTCCCTGTTAGTTTGACATGGTTTGGTACGAGGGCCATCACTGGGATCTATTTAATAAATCAATTGGATCTTTAACATGTTTTACAAGCAGAAATCCAACTTTGATACTTATGCCCTTAATGACAATACATAAAAGCAGCATATCCCCTCCTCACAAGACATTTCTTATGATACGAATCTGACCTCATGGATGACCACAACATACAAGTCGAGAAGGAATGTTCTAAAATCACTCAAATGTACATCAGAACGAAACTGTACATAGTATTTCCATAAAATATAGGGATCATAATATTCTGAAAAGAATGTTTATACACTTGTGATGTGAAACTTTTTAGACCGACTATAGAAAGCTCCCTAAATGCAATATAATAGATGGCTTGCTGGTTTATTGTCTCGCCCTGTGATCCTCCTGCCAATATATATACATCAGCTCCTTTATACAATGATAGGACAGGCATTAATGTTTATTCTACTCCTCCTCATCTGTGGTTATATATTTTATGAGCCTATTCATTGTTTCCCCCCCCCCTTTCTTATGCTAATATATTGCTCTGAGCTTTCTCTCATTTTCTTCCTCCCCCACTCCCCTCACCTCCTCTTCCCTTTTTTCTTTTCATCTTCTCAATTATAGCAGACAAAATATTTCTGCCGTAGTCATCGCCGCCGCCGCCGCCTCTTTTCCTTTAGAGATTAATGAATTGAGTACATTTTTGTACAATATTTATTTATATGTACGACCCAGATCAAACGCTATAATAAACATATACCTAATGCGCTAGATACGGTAATACTTTAACAATTTGTCGATCTTTTTTATGATTGTGTGGGCCCATTGTATTTGATAACCATTTTATAATACATTTTCCATCGTCATAAATAATATAGCTACCTTTGGAAATCAGGTTCTAAAACGCGCAATTTTACATATCAAACCTGTTGAAACATCAGGAACAGCCACTGCAACCCATACATACATATACAGATTAGCAACAACTTTTTTCTCGTTTCACCTTGCTTTTTTTTTTTTTTATTGAGCCCTTAGTTTTTGTTTTTAACAGTTTTTGTTAGAACAATAACTTTTTTTTTATGGTATTGTATACACAACATTCCATAAAGAGAGGGAGTTATGTATATGTATATGAACTATGATTCATTGATCAAGCACAACCAGATAAATCTTGAATATGCCATTTCTCAACATTTGTGCCTTTTTCTTCCAGCTTGGCGAAAATAAATGTATTTATATGGTAATCTCCTTTAACACGCTCCTTTTTTTTTTACGATAAATAGTGTCTAACAACTTATCGTTTCATTGTTTAGCGTATTCTAAATGCTGAACTAAACAAGTTTACATGTCATATTGTCGGATCTTAACCGAATAATGGACCAAGAAAGATTTTCATACATTTTGCCCAAACTAAATGCGCCTCGCGATAATTGTGTATAACATGCACTGCCGGAAAGCCATAGAAGCATCTCCACTTGATATTACAACCAAATCATGTCAATATTAGAACTTGAAAGGTATACGATTATGAATATGCAATTGGGCTAGGTCCATTGCTGATTCAATTAATGATCTGACTGTATCATACGGATGCTTCGTATGCATATATACGCTTTCATAATGCATGTTCCGATGATATTATACGTAACAGGGCACATGAGATACAATCTATTGAATATAATAAGCATTCAATTCGCTATTCACTACTCACTACAGTGTGTCCATTATACGCACTTAAGGAGATGATGAAGGATGGTATCAAATATAGATAGGAGTTTGCTGTAATCAAGTTTCTAAAGGGGCGGTTTTTTCCTTTATCATGTATCCATACATGACACTTTTCAAAATCTTGATTTAACCATATTTTTTTTTATATACAAGGCAAATACAAAAATCATTCTTTCAACTTGGTAGCATAAATAAACAACAATAACAACAAATGTAAATTTTTGCATGAATTTAAATAAGCAGGGGGAGGCTCTTTATATATATATTTATGGAGATAAAATGTGATTATGTATAGATATACATGAAAGAAAGCACAAAAATTGCCACCAACACAGCTTATAGGAGTTGACATTATCGAAGAAGGGATTCGGATTCATGCCGCTCCTCTCTCTTGTACTCGCAATATTTCTCCTGCTTATATAAGTGAAAAAAAAAGGGGGGGGAGCCTTTCTTCTAAAATTCCCCTTTTGAAAGTAAACAAATCACAAAAAATATTATAAATATGCCTCAGTTATTCTACATGTTTGCTCTTCTCTCTTTTTCCCTCTTTCTTTTGTTTTTCAAATAGTTTCTTTTTTTCTTTCAAAATAAAATGCATCCACTTGTACATTCACCCACACAAACAACATTAAAATCAAAATGGCACAGTTTCAAGACATGGTTTACACCTGATTTAACAAAGAGACGCCCATCACAATGCAGTACAACATCAGCTACATCAACCACATCTACGAACAGCACGGCAGCAAGCTGCTGCTGCCACCACGATGACTCGCTATTCATACCATTACACACAAAGAGACCTTCTTTGACTGGATCAGAGGGGTTGGGCATCGTTGTTGATAAATGCATGTCACCTTTTCGAAGAAGACCATCAAACGCTTCATCCGAAATGTCAATGATAAACACACAAAAGGAGACTGAGAAAGTCTACGAATTATACAACCTAGCCATGGATGAATTAAATTATGCGGAAGATTCAAGAGGATCGCCTTACTACTCGGGTGATCGAATTGCAGCCAAAGAGGCCATTGAAAACTGCGAACAATCTTATTCACTATTATTAGCGCGAAAAGACCATAAAGATGAGCATTTGAAAGCGACAATTGGATTCAAAATATCAACATTGAGATTAAAATATGAATCCTTGCCATTACAGGATGATCAACTATCGTTTTAAAATTATTATTTATTTATTTATCCCCACATTCCCTTCACCAAGGTTACTTTATCGCAAAAAACTTATCTTTATACATATTACATTATACATACACTTTTATATCTTACATACTTGATCTCTCGCCTCGCTCTCTTGATTATTATTATTATTATCGTTATTATCGCCATTATTATCAATGCTAGCTTTGAAACTTTCCCATTTTGTGACACATACAATGCTTTTATTTTAGCTTCAAAAATCTAACGTAACCTCACCTCTTTTTTTTTCTATTTTTTTTTTTTTTTTTTTAATCAAAAAAAAAAAAAAAAAAAAAAAAAAAATGCTCGAGACGCTTCCAAGAGAAATTCTACTATATGATATTTTAAACTTGCTCGATAGTACCTCTTTAATTAAATTGTCGTTTGTTTCTAAATGTTTCTATCGTTTAGCGAATGACGAATTTATTTGGAAAAAATTATGCGCTCAAGAATTTAATATTTCTCAAGACAATGCGTTTAGAAACAAGGGCTGGAAAAAGTTTTATCAGAGACTCAAATATCATGCCAAAGTGCTTACATGGGGCGAGAACGCTGATGATCGTCTTGGTCTTGGCGATAAACCGGCTTATAACGTAGCTGCTCAAACAGATTTCATGCCAGCGAATCCTCGACTCAGGTAACTATGCCAAGATTTTTTTTTTTTTTTTTTTTTTTTTTTTTAAAGAGCAAAGAAAACCTCATACAAACAATACAAAATAAGGATGCCTAGATTTACACAAAGATACCCGGCTCAAGTTACCGTGCCTCAAGAGGTTCTTTCTCTAGCAAATAAACACATCATCGATATCAGTTCAGGAGGATGGAGCTTCTATGCATTGGATATATCTGGATCTGTTTACATGTGGGGCACTGTAAGTATATAAGTCTAATGATACTTATCATCATTTACGTTTTACGCTGATACATTCTATCTCAGATGCAGGCAGATATTTCCTATAGAAGCTCTGTAGGTACAACGAGGCTTCGACTGCCTACATTGTTGCAGGAAAACAACCAAACCCAGCAAAAGGTCCAGTTCCATAGCATCTCAAGCGGCCGAGGACATGCTATCGGCCTAGCCAGAGATGGATCAGTTTGGCATTGGTCCAATCATGTCATGCTACAACGCGTAGAGCTGAATACGGACGATAGTATAGTGCAGGTGGCTGCGAACTGGAATTATTCGAGCGTGCTCACTAGCACTGGCAAAGTATACACTGTACCGAAGCCTGATTTGATCATCCCATCCGAAATTGAAAACGAGCCTCAAGCTACACAAATAGTTACAAGTGGTATTTCGACAATGCAGTTATTGAACGAGGAGGATATGATTGTCCAAATTGTCGGGTTAGATGGCTGGACATTGGCTTTGACCCAGTCTGGACGTGTGTTGAAGATCGCTACATTAGATCAAGATAAATTGAATAATCAGCCCATGGAATGCGTTGTGGAATTAACACATTTCAGCAGTGCAGGAAATGAGCATAACAGCCGCAAAAGTGTGATGCATAGATTTCTCACAGGCTCATTCAGAAATTTTGCTGTTTACACCAAAGATAAGGTCATGATTGGCAACGTTGATGCCACCAGCGACACGGAACCAACTCGATTGTCTGAATTAGACAACCATGATGTCTGCAAAGTATCCTTTGGAGAGTGAGTTTGTTAAATAATGTACAATTTTATTTGTAATTTATGCTGCTTTTTATAGCTATCATACTGGCGCTTTGACAAGTCAGGGTAAACTACTAACTTGGGGCAACTATAGTTCTGGAGCATTAGGGCATGGAAATATTTCTCAAGAGTATCAGCCAATTCCAAAATGTGTCGAAGCGTTGAATGATAAATTTGTATTTGCTATTGGTTTTGGTGGATGGCAGAGTTCGGTACTGGCAATTACGAGGGTAGAGGATGATGATGATGCTGCTGCTGCTGCTGTTGTCGATGGTATCAATTTGGATTAAAAGCTTTGTAAAAAAAAAAAAAGGCTCTATGCCAATTTACGTTTTCTACTCGATTCTTTCTGTTTGCCTTTCTTGCTGGCATTAGATATGATTATATCATTGTATTCTTTTTGTCCAGCCTGATAAATCTGTTTTTTCTTCTTCACAAAATGCGCTTGCTGTCGATAATGAATGTCTCTTCCTCCTATTAATCGCACAGTTAAATTTAAAATGATGGGCCCTTCCTGAATCGAATAATCTTGAAATAAGTTATCATTATCTGTCAAAATTCGGCCTCCCAATGATCTGATTTTTTGTTCTTCCACACTAAATGTTGTCGTTTTGGCTAATTTTTGCTTTAAATCGTAAACAGTGCAAGGCTCATTCGGCTGGAATCCGAGACAAAAGGGACCGAATCCTGAAAATGAATTGACAATGACTTGAAAGTACATTCAAAACTGTCGTCTTGTTCTTTTGATTCTTCTGATGATTTCTTTTTTTTTTTTTTTTTTTTTTTTTTTTTTTTTTTTTTTTTTTTTTTTTTTTTTTTTTTTTTTTTTTTTTTTTTTTCGCGTTTCTTTTATATTGGTTGTTTATGCTTGTAAGAGAAACACACGAAAAAAAAGGGTGAGGGGGGGGGGTGTCACTAACTGAAATGACGCAAGTTAGTTACACACTTTCTCCTTTCTCTTTCTATAGGAAATCAAATCTGAACAAGCATATAAACAATTGTTCAATAACATGATTCCTATTTTGGATTACAACAAAATAATAGCTGCATCAACGCCTAAAATCAACAACAAACATCTACATACGAGGCCAAATGAAAATTTATCAAATTAGTCGATTCGCAATCAATTGTTACATTGTTTAAGGTAACTTAGTTATGCATTTGAAAAAAATACAGCAGTTTTATACGAGCAACTTTTTAAATTACAAAAATTTGATGGATGTGTGTATTTCAATATAGTAAGAGTCATCAGATCTGATATAAAACCTAAACAGTTTTTAATTGTATTACTTGATTCGATCATGCTGTCCTTGTTCATAAAACCACCGCAGGTTCTAGGAAATCAATGTTGAATATCCCTATATTAAGAACTTTATATGCGCTATGAGCATCAACACAAATCGATTCATCTATATTATCACACACAAAAAATGCATATGTGTGATCATTTTTCGGGGCACAACTATTTGTATTTTTTTACCATTATTATTCATAATAACTTCACCGAAGCTCAACCAAGTGGAAAAGAACCGCAATAATCAATTTGATAATCTTGAACCGAATGACACTAGTAATTGACAATGTGAAATAAAGAAAAAGAGTACAGCAATCGAAAGGTATTGACACTAGATTTATTATAACTCGAAAGCTCTTTTACATAACGAACAATTGCTATTTTTCCGTCAAGTATCGTCATGGCGAAGATAATTTATCATACTTTATTTGGTTTATTACCAAGTGACATATAATACGATGATATACCAAAATTTAACTGGAAATCACTAACTTTCATACAAAAAATGCATATAATCGCACATAAATCTTTGTAAAGAGCAAATCATGCCATCTTTTATTTTTATTTGATACCGCTATGATCAGTGCTATATGATACAGTAGCCGCTCGATTTAAGGCTGTTCGATATAAGGCTATTCACGATATAAGGCTACAATTCTTTATGAATTTTTTTTTAAGCAGGGAGTTAGCCTTATTAGCCTTATTCGATATAAGGCTGAAAATTTTCGAAATTTTAGCCTTATTTTACAGTAAATTGACGGTATTTAAATTTGGGTTGTGTTGGAAACTGAGCATTATGCATACAGATTTCGTACTTTGGCTCGATAGTGAGACGCTCTCTTGATTGTTGATTAATGCTCATAGTATAATTGTTTGCCAAAATATGCTTTTTTAAAAATAAAGAAGTAAATGGATTAGACTGGACGTGTGTCAAATTAATCTAATAGCTGTAGTACGGTATCAACTATACATGTGACTGTTTTAAAAGTAATAGTCACATGCACGATATAAGGCTATGTTCGATATAAGGCTAAAAAAAGCTTGCAAAAAAAGTAGCCTTAAATCGAGCGACTACTGTACATACCTCTATTTTTACGGGATGATCCATTTTTCAAGGGCTATGAGAATAAATAGTTGTTTTTTTTTTTGCCCAAAATTAAATGTCATTACTAAAGAGAAGTGGAATAGATTACCAATATGAAATATTGTTATCTTGATAATAGTAGATACACTTACAAAGATAAACAGGTAGCAGGAAAAAATGACATATATGTCAAAATAGCATGTTGTGCCACAAACAGGCCTAAAAAGGCACATATTTTTCAAGTAATTTGCCTTTTAGGATGTCGTATGCGCAAGTAAACCGAATTCGAAAGAAAATATGTCATGGTCAAATCACTGTACTCCTTCCCCAACCGACAGATTTCTTTAGCCAAATAGAATTACTATTTGCTTGGAAGAAATCCTTAATTGATAGCATAAAAAATGCTTAAGGCCCCAAATGTATTCTTCTCAAGTAAAAGCAATGGATTAAAAAGCGTGTCTACCTTTGTACAAAGTTCTTGCTGTTTTCCTAATTTTTCTATTGTTGTTAAAATGTTTGACTATATTATTACGACTGTTACTAACTTGTCTATTGTCTTTTTTGTTGTGGCTATATAACACCGTATTATCTTTGATCTTCCTATTGTCCTTCTTTCGGTCTGATATTATTTTGGGGCTCTGCTATCGACTGGCATTTAAATCGATCAAGTGGACCAAGATCCAGAAAAGTATCCAATTCACGTCCAGAATGGAACCAGGGCGGGGGGAGCTTTTCCGCTCAATGTATTGAGGTTCGAGATCACTTTCGTTGATAGTATTAGTGGGAGGCTTACTGTGTTGATTGAAAATTGCAAGCATCTGACGAACAGTAGTATCTTTCCGGTTTCTTTTGGTAGATTAAACGATGATTACATCTCTCGAGAATACATATTTCAAATACGGTATAAGTGAATCAAGCGCCATAGTGCCATGCTTGAAAAATGTTTTGTGCATATGCTCGAATAAACAGCTCCTTAATATGTGAAACAGACGGTATTTGAGATTACTACGATCCTGCAAAAATTACCTATAATGCTGCAGTATATACACAAGGATCAAGGCCAGAGTTAGTGGTAAAAGCAGCCATCAGTGTAACAGAAGAACACGCCTTGCTGGCATCATGATGCCTGAGATGCTTAATATGCATAATATCTTGATTCCTGATTTCCGCATACACTATGCATTTACTATATATGGCTTAAACATTGACAATGTTTACAATAAACACCGTTTTGCGTGAGCTTTCAACTCTAATTGTGATGTGATCCTGAATCTACTATTACAACTACTTTAGATTTGAAAGGCAGATTCCACTATATACAGCATTTGTACCACTTGCAATATATCTTTTTCTCTCTCTGTTTTTTTTTTTTTTTTTTTTTTTTTTTCTCAAGAACACCCTCGTCTTCATCTCGGTTACATTTGGGCGGTTTTTAGCTTTTGACAAACGTTGAGCATCACATAAACATAAAGATGGACTACTTTTCAAAGTTCAAGAAGCGTATGACGCCGCCAAAGGCCCCTCCCACAAGTGTCATGCAGCTCGCTAAATTCCACAAATGCTGGGATTATGTTCACGTAAGTGTGTAAATCAGTAAATTCAGGGGAGGGCTCATGAAAAAAAAAAAAAAAAAAAAAAAAAAGTGAAGACCATGTTTCAGCGTGATTGATTTGTTTTGGCTTCACACAGAACATATTTGTGATGGATGGCAGAAAGACTAATGTCCATGTCCAACAAACCGAGATCCCTTCAAAATTACGCCAGATGGTGGATCTGCTTGTGGATGAAGAGGCCAGACAGGACGACAATACAACAGGTCTTTGCATGGAGTATTTTTTAAAGCACGGGATTCTGCAATTTCTCGTAACGATGGCTGAAAAGGCAGATTACCCAGTGGGTATCCGTGGCGAGGCGATTCAAATGGTCAGCAACATGATAGAGCTGTTGGACGACAGATTTTTGGTCCACAACGCAGTGCACAAGCCAACCATCAAGCTTTTGCGTTTTTGTGTGCTGGATGATAGACAAAGCGAGCTGTATAGCGACAGTTTGGTGGATTTGATGTACACTATTTGCTCGAAAATCCATGGCTTTCCAGCACTGTTGAATATATTCTTTCATGATAAGCATTGGCTGACTACGCCGCAAAAGAGCACGTCTGCTGAACAGCCTACCGCTATAGCCCAGTCTGCCAATGTCGATGGATCGCATGATTACGAATTTCTGTTGTTCACTTATCTATTACGTTTTGTGCATCGTGAGGGCAGATCAGGCGACTATGCACGTACAGGATTGCTGTTCCTGATGGAAATGGCAGACGATCCATTGGGGGATTTTATACTCGAATCAGACTTTGCAACAATCATGGCGGCTGGACTCGGCGCATTGTACTCTCAGCTTCCCCGGAAGCTAGTTGTTCAAGAAGAGGCCGACCAGATCTACTCCAATGCAACCTCATATCTACTTGGACAGAGTAATCCGAAAGTAGGCACCCATAACATGCGATTTCCCATCGGATTAGGTGCAGAATACTCTAATTCGCCTGAATTCAAGTACCAATTGGACTCTTTCTTAAAACTGCTCGAGTTCTGCCAAGATGTACTTTTTCGCTGCCCGAGTGTAAATATCTGCAACTCCTTGTTGAGCAGCGTGCGCACGATATTCTTGGAGAATATCTTGTACCCTTCTATTCTAGAGTGTTCCGACGTCGATGGATCTTCAGTAGCTGTCATGAGCTACATTGATTTAATACTGCAAACTTTAGAGCATGACGAGTTATCAAAAGTTGTTGTCGGATATCTGATGGACGATGGCGATCAGTCCCCAAGCGCAGACACTAAAGAAAAGAGTGTCGTCAAGGACGCTAGCGTGTCGTTTATAGACTTCACGCTGAAAGACCTCATATTGAGTCGTCTGAAATCAACCTCACAAACTACGGTTATCGCGACATTGAAGCTTCTCAAGACATTGGTGACAAACCACTGTCAATACTCGCTTGGCTTGCTCTCCATCTCTCCTGATACCAGTAAAACCCCAACCATAGTATCGCATCATTTGCGTGAAGTGGAGCTCTATTTTTCACTTATTATTGCTATTGACGCCCTCCACGCAGAAGAAATTTTAGCTTGTGGTTATGAAGAATACCTGCGAGATGCAGAGGCCGCCTTGGACAATGACTGGTGCTACCAAAACTTGAAGCCAGCTGCAGAGGCAGCGAACGACGGACCGCAAGCTCTTAAAGCTAGGCGCAGACGAAGCTTCAAGTATGGTCAGCATGGCGGTAAGGAAGAAGCACAGAAGAGAGCCAAGCCTTGCTTGCTTGCAAGACATCTTGTGCGATCTACAGACCCTCTCTTACAGATCTTGCTGGGCTTATTGAGCCATTTTTTCACGCAATCTTCAGAACTCAATTTAGCATTGACTGGCGTCATATCTGCACTAGCACTTTGCCCTTATCGAAGCCTTGAAGGATGGATTGCATTCAGCGAGAGCGATCGC
Source organism: Parasitella parasitica (assembly GCA_025201805.1). Taxonomy (NCBI): domain Eukaryota; kingdom Fungi; phylum Mucoromycota; class Mucoromycetes; order Mucorales; family Mucoraceae; genus Parasitella; species Parasitella parasitica. Next base: position 294,834 of record MU619237.1, read on the forward strand.
ACAAACCAAAATGATGTTTTGCTGTTGAACTCAAACGGCCAACCAGCAGTTGGTCAAACAAAGACACGTCGACAGGATGTCTATGTTGGCTACGAGAGCATGATCCCTGTGAACGACGATGACGACGAGGATGACCGCTCTATTGACTTTGGGGCCGAGAGAGAGTCCAACAAAAAGACAATGCCTACATACTTCAAGTCGTACCCGCCATTCTTTACATTGTTGCGTACATTGACGCAGCAGGTGGATTATTACAGGTCAGAAGTCCAATCCTTTGATAAGCTTTTAGAGGAACGTCGTAATGCCCTGATCAGTGGAGAAATCTCGTTTCTAGATAAACGAGCCGTATCACCATCCAGCAGCACATCTACGTCTACGAGCAGTTACAGAGCACATCAATTCAATGCCAGTAGTATTTTTGATAGAAGGCCTTCCATCTTGAGACCGTCCGTTTCAACAGACACTCGTACGCCTATATTAAGCCCTTCTTCGTCGGCATCGACTGCCATGGGAAGCCCTCGTATTTCGTCACAGCCTCCGCCTATTCCTGCCGTCAATATGAATGTTGTTCTCAATAATCCCATGTCACCGCTGACTTTACACGTGAAAAAGACGTCTTTGACGCGCATTCAGCCTTTATTCCCTTCCAATTTTGTCAGCGATAGAGGGGAGCCTATCCTGGATTTAAGCGATGATGACGAGCACACGTTTGCGCCTAAAACAACTGATCCTTCGCAGCCAAAGCGCCTGGATAAAAGCACAGAGATCACTCTCTCGATGCTACTGAACAATATCGTAATTCTGGAAGAAACAATCAAAGAGCTGGTTGCATTAATGCAGGTTAGATGTAGTTTGGGCATTGATGGGATTGCGTATGTTTAAATGCTAATAAAAGCACCTTCATCCTGTCAAATAACGCGTAAAAACTCTGTTGTCACAAGTGCAACTCGAGATAAAGACTGTACAACCATCAGAGTTTGTTGCCAATGCTGACGATTCATGCCACATCAAACACCCGCTTTGCATACGATGTGCATCAAAATACAGTACATGCTTTTTTCTCACACTCAAACGCACAGGTAGTGCTATTTAAAGCATAAACTAAGATTACTTTCCCTTTTCCTCTCTTTTTCTTTACACCACATTCTCATTTTGTACACTATATCACCATGACAGGACAAAGACTCTCTGGTAAAGTTGCTATCGTTACGGGTGCAGGAGGGTAAGTCCAAGTAGTTGCGCGTAACTAAAAGCTCAACACATGAATTTATGCAGTGGCATTGGCTTTGAAACTGCTGTATTATTTGCAAAGGAGGGTGCTAAAGTTGTTTGTGCCGATATAAACGAAAAAGGCATGCAAAACACTATTGCCAATATTGCAAAGCTGGTAGGAAACGACGCATCAGCAATCGCAGTCAAGACAGATGTGTCTAAAGAGAGCGAGGTCAAGGCTTTAGTAGACAAGGCAGTGGAAAAATTTGGTAAAGTCTTTCTAATTTGTTTGTGCTTGAAGAGCTTTTACTCAACCATTTAAAAAAAATATTCAAGGTAAACTCGACATCATGTTCAACAATGCTGGTATCATGCATTCAGAGGATGACAATGCACTCAACACTGAAGAGCGTGTTTGGTACGTAACATTAGGATGTCCTGAGGGCTATACTTACTCTTAACGATTAGGGATTTAACCATGGACATCAATGTTAAGGGTGTTTGGTTTGGTTGCAAGTATGCTATCATTGCTATGCGCAAAAGTGGGGGAGGTTCCATCATCAACACGGCTAGTTTCGTCGCCTTGATGGGTGCTGCTACTCCTCAATTAGCATGTAAGTGTTTCATCCTCGAAATTTCCTTGGTGTATTCTAAAGAATTTTTTTTTTTGGAACAGATACGGCATCCAAGGGCGCTGTGTTAGCCATGACGTTAGTTTCAAAGCAGCTGTTGTCTAGAGATACATTGTGAAATTAACAGAATTTGTGATTTACTATATAGTCGAGAACTTGCTATGGTTCATGCCCGTGAGAATATTCGGTTCAATTCACTCTGCCCAGGTCCTATCCGTACTCCTTTGTTGATGGATTTCTTAAATACAGAAGAAAAGAAGCAACGCCGTCTTGTTCATGTGCCTCAAGGGAGATTCGGTGAAGCCATTGAGCAAGCCTACGGCGCCCTCTTTTTAGCTTCTGATGAGAGTTCCTTTGTTACAGGAACCGACTTCCGAGTAGATGGCGGACTATCCAATGCCTATGTTGTAAGTGCGGCTTCTGATTACAATGATCCACAATGACTAACATTTATGCAATTTGTCATCCAATTCCTTTTTAGACACCTGAAGGCCCGCCTACTGGCACTGTCCCTACAAATTTCGCGGATATTCAATAGTAAAAATATTTTCTACATCTCAAATGTGCTTTGAAGGGTTCAACTAGATCTCTTTTCCTTTGCTAGCTTTTTTGTTATCAAATAAATAAATGAACACCAAAATCGTTAAAGAACAAGAAATCGAATTTATAAACATTACCTGCGAGGATGTGAACAGCTGCTCTTTTACGTCGTGGTACCCTAAATTCAAATCACACACTTTCAAGTCGAAAGTTTTGCCCTTAAGTCAAGAGTTTGTGGATTATCTAAACGCTGAAAGCATCTATCTGCCAGAAGATGGGTGAGACATACATACTATGCGAACCAATGATGCACGAGACTTACAATGTACATTGTAGACAGCCTGTAGCTGCTAGCATTGAAGAGCTCGACTCTGATGAAGAAACGACCGAGTTTCCTAATGCAAATGATGACAGCAAGGTACAGAAACAAAAAGCGCCACCGCTTGATTTCGTCATGATTAATTGAAAAAAGTCATTCTACCTTAGATACCAAACTTTCCGGACGTTGAGAGAGAGATAAGAGAAGCCATATACGAATACGGAGGAGCAGTGTTCCCCAAGCTGAATTGGACATCGCCCAGGGATGCAGCATGGATTTCTGCTACGCAGTCTCTGAAATGCACATCGCCATTTGATGTTTTCCTTTTACTAAAGTCGTCAGACTTTATCAACCACGATTTGAATCATGCGTATGAGCAGTGCGTAGATGCACAAGACAAACAAGACGAAAAAGTCCAGTTCAATCTTGTGCTGCGAAAGTGGTATGATCTGCAGCCGTCCATGGAGTTTCGATGCTTTGTAAAAAGCAGGGAAATCATTGGCATCAGTCAAAGAGACATGAATTTCTACCCCTTTCTCTTGGAGTCGCAGCAAGACATTGAGCAGTCAATTTATGAGTTTTTTGAAGACGTTATCCACAAAGTATTCGAGGGCGCAAACTGTAAATCAAATACATCCGTTTATCTGTCTAGTTGTGATGGCTGATGATTTGTGCATGTGTTTTTTTTTATAGATGTGTTTGACGTCTACATCCAGCGTAGTAATAGCAAGGTCTATCTCGTCGATTTCAACCCCTTTAGCCCCACAACAGATGCTTTATTATACAATTGGAACGAATTAATGTCTTGTAAGTGAACTTTATGCATGAGATTCACCCAAATTTATCTTTCCCCCCCCCCTCTCTCTGACTAGTGGATGTGGATAGCGACCAGCCTCAAATAAGACTCGTCGAATCGCAAGCCGAGGCAAATTCATTAGCTTGCAATGCGCCTAAATTTGCGACCAGTATGATCCCCAAGGACGTTATTGATTTATCCTCAGGCAAATCGATTGCCGAGTTTGCAGAGGAGTTTGAGAGAGCAATGAAAAAGACAGAAAACGGGGGATACAGTGACACGGACAGTAGCAGTGATGACGAATAAACTTGCCTTGTATTTCACAAAACTTGAGCCGTACAAAACATTTTCAGCATTCTAAATGTACACATTTTAGTGTCGTTAATGCTCGGCTTTTCGATGCTTTTGTTATTTGGCGGCTTGTGAGTATATTTTTTGCAAAAGAAATCCACCTGATTTGTGTGACAAAATAGGAGTTGGTCTCTTTTTTTTTTCTTTTCCTTTTTTCTTCCTTTGCTTTATCTTTTTTTTTTATTATAAAATATAACAAACACAATGGCATCCGGACGTAAGAAAGTGCTTTTGAAGGTATGACGGTAGTCTGTGATGTGGCAGACAGAGGGATTAATCGTATTTTACACACCACAAAGGTTATTATTCTCGGTGATAGTGGGTAAGTCTGGCAGTCTACATGTCCGATGATTGCCGTCTCAAACAAGGGATTCTTTTTAGTGTTGGTAAAACATCCTTGATGAATCAATATGTCAACAAAAAGTTCTCCAACCAATACAAAGCCACTATCGGTGCGGATTTCTTGACAAAGGAAGTTCTGGTTGATGATCGTTTGGTAACTATGCAGGTAAGCATTCAAAAAAGACCGTGTTGTTTCTTGCTGCAAACACACAAGCATCGAGAACTTCAAAGAGCTGTATTTTAAATAAGCACAATAGATTTGGGATACAGCAGGTCAGGAACGTTTCCAGTCGTTGGGTGTTGCATTTTATCGAGGTGCTGACTGCTGTGTACTTGCATACGACGTTAATAACAGCAAAAGTTTCGAGTCATTGGGTATGCTGCTTACATAATCCCGTTTTTTTTATATATATCAATGCAACAGAATGCTTATAAAGTTCTCAGATCAGTGGAGAGACGAGTTCCTGGTTCAGGCTTCGCCCAGAGATCCCGAGCGCTTTCCTTTTGTATTATTGGGCAACAAGATTGATGTCGAGGAGAGCAAAAGAATGATTTCTCAGAAGCGTGCCATGGCTTGGTGCCAGTCAAAGGGAAATGTTCCGTAAGTGATGCAAAAACGCTACCTGTGTGCAACTGAGGCTCATGTTTCCATGTAGCTATTTCGAAACCTCTGCAAAGGAAGCTATCAACGTCGAACAAGCATTTCAGACCATCGCCAAGAATGCCCTGTCTCAAGAAACCGATGTTGATATGTTGGTACATGATTGAGAATGACTGTATCTTTTGCTTACTTGTGTTTTTTTTTTCTTGCCAGTGATTTCCCCGATACCATTCAAATACCTAGTGGAAGACCAGAACAGGATCCTGGATGTGCTTGTTAAATACATAATGCAGAACGAAGCATTGGCTTATGAGTCACATTGAAATGGCGCACTAAGCAAGTCTCTTTAATAAACCGCCCTTCCCTTCTTTCATACTTTCTTTTTTCTTTTTGTTATTCGTTCTCACAAACTTGGTATTGAAAGAAAAAAAAAACAATGTCATTTGAGCAGAATCAGGATGAAATTGAATCTGGTCAAGTCGACTCGCATATACCAGATGTGTCTGCACTGGATATACCTGAGAAACTAGAGGAGGCAATAGCAGAAGATGCCAGCGCAGACCTGGACACTTTGCCGACAAATTTAGATAACGTAGAGCAATTGAGTCAAGAAAATTTACAAGAGGAGCCCTCACAAACTGACGATCAAGAATTTGATGATTTTGGCGATTTTAATGATGACGACGATGATTTTGGGGATTTTGATGACTTTGAGGCAGCCAAAGAGGAAGTGGAGCCAGTAGCAGAGGAACCCAAGACGCCAACAGGAGCCGAACGTTATGTAAGTTATTTGAAAAAGATGCGCCTTCTAGTCTTTTTTTTATTTTTTATTTACTCGATATATCATGTAGGTGGACGTATTAGAAAATAGACCTGAAGATGTTCGTCAGTTTATAGATGTATACTTGGATCAGATGTGGGGACACGGATTAAATGGAAGCATGGAGCAGGAAGACGAGCAAGTGTTCGTATCGTCACCCTTGGATCAAGACGAGAATATTACAGACATACTAAATACGCCTTGCAGGTAAACGCAGAAGAACAGAGTGTTTTTAATCATAAAGACAGAAACTTACACTTTGTGTAAATACTGTAGCCGTGATTTATGGAGCAAACTTTCGCGTGATACAGTCTTCTACAATCCAGTTACAGGCTCAGTTGGCCAGTTTCAATGGACAAGATCAGAAACAAACAAAGCCTATCTAAATGCTCTGGGAGTAACGTTCAATTTTGAAGAGAAATCGCCCGCAGCCATCCACTCACCTACAGGAATTACACCTACTTTGCATTCAAACAAAAGAAGACAGACAGCAATGGCCGACGGAAAGCGATTATCAGCGACAGGCTCCTCAGGATCGCTGCCCTCCTCGCCGGATGCCTCATTGACACACACAAGGTCTGCATCGGCCACCGGCGGATTACGAGTAATGACAACCAAGATGGACGAAGGGGCCAAGGAAGCCAAAAAAGAGGCAGAGCAAGAAATGGAGTTAGACATTGACATTGCAAGAGCCTACTGTGAATTAACTGAAGGTAGTTTACTGTTGTCGTTCGTATCGTGGTTTTCGTAACTAATGTGCCGCACTGTAGAAACAATTCGAGTGTTTCCCGATGTAAAATTAAATGCTATGGTGGTTGAGCTTAGCCGGCTTCAGAGACAGGCGGCCGATTATTTAGATACATTACTGGATCAGCGTGAACAGCTGAAAATGGATGCAGAGACATACAACGATTTGATCAGTTGCATTGTGGGCCATGCGCAGCGTTTGCATGTACAAACCAAAGATGCTAGTCCGGCAATGGTGTCTAAAAAGAAGAAGGGAAGTGGTACGTTTTCCAATCTAATGCGTCGAAAAAACACAGCTGGCAATCCTCAACAGAGTGTTTCTATGGGTGGTGGCGTGGTGGGTGTCAAACAGCAAGCGCCGGCACCTAAAAAGACCGTTTCAACCGCTTCACATGTACCTACTATGAATGATAATAGCAGACGGTCCATGTAATAGGTTCTCTGTTGTATAAATTTCATCTATACATATATACATATATTACCTTAATTCTGTGATGTAACGAGCCATTTTCTCGTCATTTCTCTTAATCAAATACAATACCAAATATAATTCGATTTTACTGAAAATTAATACAGCCCTCTCGTCGATGAGCAATTCATTGAGCACGTGGTATATTTCAATAATTGCATAAAATGGCAAACAGAGCACCTTCCTTTAATATAAGAGATGAAATGTATACGCCATCTCAATGGCCAGGTTTGACAAGATTACCTTAAACTTTTTACCCTGCTCTCCGAAAAATAAATTGCATACTTCCAGAATTTATTTTTTGTTCAATAGAGACCTTGCTAGGTTATCTCTTATATTAAAATGATAGAAATCGTAAAAAACAGTCCTCAGCGCTTAAAATTGAATCGTAAAAAACAGTCCTCAGCGCTTAAA
>MU619237.1:303551-317815 GCA_025201805.1 Parasitella parasitica
TCTATATAATTAAAAAAATGGAGTCTGCTAACTTTTTTTACACGCTTCGTAAAAAACAGTCGCATTCCAAATTTGGAAGCTCAGTTGATTCAATTAATAATGACACTTTTTATTACTACGAAAACAAAATGTCTGCTATTGGAATCTGCTCAAGCTGTGGTCAACAAGGCCATTCACGTTTTAGCTCAGTTTATTTAATCAATAAAACATTGAAACTTTTTAATATGACACTTTTTATTTGGACACTTTTTATCACAACGAATTATAACGAATTATAACGAATTATAACGAATTATAACGAACAAAATGCCTGCTATTAGAATTTGTTTAAGCTGTGGTCAAAAAGGCCATTTACGTTCTACAAGCAGGCTTTGCCTAAATAATACCCGTTCTAACAGTAGCACTTGCGCAAGCTGTGGTGGTATAGGCCATCGTCGATCTTCTCATCGTGATTGCGCTAACAACATTGCTAATCGTATGTCTCAAATTTGTTTTCATTCTACAGTCATAATCGAACTTTTTGTATAAACTAGGGCCTCAACCTGAAACTATGGAAGTAGATCAGCAAGCAGAAACAATCAGCGCTAATGATGCAACAACTAGCAGCCCTGTTTGTTCAAGCTGTGGACAAGAAGGTCATTTGCGACCTAACAGTAGATTGTGCGCCAACTCAACGCACAACAATACTCATAACATGGCCAGAAGAGGTACACCCTCTTTCACCGAGCGCCATGATCTTGGTAGAAGGAACAGCATCTGTCGCTATTGTCAAGCACGAATGTGGGCATTGAGAAAAATGGAGGCACCAGTGCAAACCCCGATTTCTCTTTGTACTGTCCTGAGTTGATTGCTAATTTTCTGTTAGACCGGTATTCACCATGACCATCAAGGCTCAACACTCGACTTTCTAGGTCTTTTTCTCACATGGCCAGTTATATGCTGCTTCCTCGCGCATTAAGCAGCTATCTTCAATCAAAATTCTTCTGCATAGAAATACCTCAACTACCAAAAACTATACTGGATCATACACCGATAATATTGTATTCCATGAAGTATTTAAATAACTCTACTGATTTTTACGTTTTTTTCCTATTGTGCGTTACTACATCTATGTTTTTATTTCTGTCTAACAATATATTTTAAGTTATAGATAAACAACAATAAAAGAGCATTGAATATCTGATTAGCACTTATCAAAAGATTGAGCTCCCGGTAGGGCGACGATGGCCGTCGTGAGCGAAGCGAGCAGGTCAGCTAGTAAATATTTGAAATTTTTACAATATTTTTATAAAAATCATGCCATTTTTGTAAAAAATGTAACATTGCCATTTAAAGAAAGTAGGATATTATAACAAAATGGTATGAAATGTTGCAATTTATAAAATTTTGGGTTTAGGCCAAAATTTTGATTAAAAAGTGTATTCAAGCCGTCTTTTCTCTACTAAAAGCAAAAATCAACAATATATGCCCTAAAATGAACAAAACAAAAGCAAGTTTTATTGAATAGACCCTCAACATAATGAAGCTGATGGCAGAAGAAAACGTCAAAGATCAGGAACCAGTAGCCATGTGTTGATAACAACAGTGAAGGCAAACAAGACTCCTCGTTGCATTAATGTAGAGAGGTGTATGGACAAGCACAACGACACTAGAGCTACTTCGGGCTTATGTGAAATTTCGACCACATTGTGTAGTCCACGGTGAACAAATACAACAAATTGAGGAGAGAGTCAGCTTCAACATCGAGAGTACTTCTCAAACACACAGGCAGGATTTGTATCAATTGCTTGAAATCACGACCAACAAAGCAGCCATTATGTCTCATCAGAGATCGGAAAGTTCTGGAATATGCTTTGCAACTACGTTACTTGGTAAGAGCAGCCTGAAGTCTGTTCTTGTCAGAAGTAGAAGAAAGCACATTTTTCCACAGGAAGACAACCAAAAATTCGGCGATTCCCAAAGGCAAAGTATGGAGCAGTTCAATAGATGTGTCTGTGGTTGGATCAAAAGCGCCTAGTCGCAGGAGATGCTCACTACCATTTTTCTTGCAGCTGGATGAATCCTGGATCTGCTTCAGTATCACACGATCATTAACTTGACTAACTTCAAGCAGACGAGCCTTCGTTCTCGGAGGACAAGAATGTAAAATGGGAGTGAAGAGTTTCATAGGCTCAGTTTCCCATGCTTGCATTCTTTTTTGGTCGTGGATTTGGGTTGGCAGTATGGCGGATAGTACATTTTCGGCAGTGAAATCTAGAGCCACTTCCACCATGCATTGACAATTCAGACTGACGATAGTTATCCGCTTGAATAAATAACAGAGGAGCAACAACAGGAACATACTCGTGATGAACTATGGAATAAAATTCATAGCCGTTTTCAAGCACTAGCAAGTCATCAACCAAAGGAGGAAGCATATCAATAGCAGACAAATTTTTGTTGGCAGTGTAAATGAAATAAATATCGTTTTTGGATCCTCTTCTGTCGAAGGAAAGAGCGGCAAGAGTCATCAAGTAGCTATCAAATGCACTGTATTGTTTAGATAGGTTGCCAGACGTATCATCAGTAAAGAGAGTGATAGGAGCCATGACTACTTTCATCAAAGAACCATTAGGCTTTCTTCGCTTTAATCGTTCAACATGTTGATATTTGTTTCTCCATAGCTAGTCAATCAAAGAGCCGCGAGAACAAGCGCGAAAAGGAGTGGAGGCATTGCTGTCGTACAGAATAAGACCAGAGTCGAGAGAAAACAGATAGCCATCATTTTTTCTAAGAATACATGTTACAGATGTTACAAAGACTTCAACTTGTTCGCATGAGATAATGAAATTTGAGCGAAATTGTGGGCCACAAAATACATTATCTGTAGAATATACAGGAAAACCAGCGAAGAATACAACCGATGAACCAGAGACAGTCTTGTGGTAGAATCTGGATACTAGGAAACAGTTGTTGGTATCTGCATCATTCGTATTGACTAAATCGCCAACCCAGATATCGAGAGTTCCATTACTATGCATTGGGCTTTGAAAAATCTCATTAGTTCGCCAGTTTTCACCTTGCTGAAGTCAAGTGAGTTCATCTGGAGTAAAATCAGGCATCGATTGCAGTAATTCCGGAGAATTGACAGGATCAGCCATCAGGAACTCAATGTATTTGGAGGGCTTGTTCATGAAAAGCGTGTTAACCTCGCCAATGCTGTTGTTCTTGACTTGATGCTCAGACGTAGGGAACTTGGGAATTCTATTTTCTTACGGCTGTGATAGTTGAGCAAGTAGTCAACAGCTGGTAGCATTAAAGAGCTGTCTGCTTCCTTTAATGCCATTGCAGCCTTGATGCCAAAGTAGATGAGCTTTATCTTTTCCTCCGAGATATTAATTGAGCAACCATCAAAGAAAGCAATCAAGACGAAGTCGAACATGTTTCCAAAAACGTCATAAACGCTCTTAATGCCAGCTTCTTCTTCAAGACCATTGTGCAGCCTGCCTAGAAAACATTTGGGTAATTTACCCTACAAACACGGGATCATTAGCCAATTTCGTTCCTACTGTTCCAACCTATTGTTGGTTCTTCCCAGGGCTTTCAATAGTGAATGGACTTCGCATCTATATATCGTTTTTCTCTTCAGTTAGTCCCAAACCGTTTGAAGATTGTATCTTGTCAGTTTTTCCAAAGCATGTCTCTCCATTGGCATCAAGTTTTCTATTTTTTTATTGTTGTCGTAAAATTGCAAGGCTTATTTGTCGAGCATTTACAAGGAACACTATTCAAGCAGAAGTTGCAACTGGACCTTATCAAGGCAATGTTGTGCTCATACCCAAAGCTACGCTAAACTCGACAGTTGAACAAGTTGGCGTAGAACTTAAGCGTTGTTAGTTCCCTGTCAGACCAGCTTTTGCCATGACGATAAATAAATCGCAAGTTCAAACTCTGGACTCTGTAGGGCCAATTATACGTCGCCCTATTTCAGGTTAAAAGGCCTAATGACATCAAAATTTTGGTTGTTTCTAAACCATCATCAATGCCAAGCCAAGAAGGAGTATATACATCAAACGTTGTCTATAATGAGATTTTTCGAAATTAACCAACTTGAATCGAGGATTTAAACAAAAAATGCCAAACGATCATAATATAACATATTTTTATACAATACATATAATGTTATTTCCACTCATTGATTTTTATTTCGTTCGATTTAGCATTGTGTTAAGTGGGACAGTCCGCTACAGGCGCGAGCTGTGCACATGTGTATTTTATATTAACTTAAGGTAATTAGATGAATCTAGAAGTGGAATGCAGATCACCATAGTGAATGTATTTCACAAATATGGCTACAGTCATACAGGCTGCATTTTTTTTCCTCAATCGTCGTCAATGGTTATTCCTCTTCGTGCCAAGCAGATGGTTTCGAATGTATTTCAATACGATTCTAGACTCAACTTTCTTCATTGGAAGGATACGCAAGATCTTTCTTTGCTCCAGTGGCAAAGGGCGCCTCCTACTATCTTTAAAGGCTTAGCGAGGGGCCTCCTCCAGTTTCAACCGTATTTCGTCCCCGTTTGTAGCCCTGCTCCCCTCGAGGGCTCCGAGGTATCTTTTGCGCCTTTCGTGAACCAACTTCTTTGCGTCGAAGGTCGACCTTTTGCCACCAAGCAGGCCTCCGCCAAAACTTTTTGTTCGGCAATTATCTCAGCTGGCACTTCTCCAGCAACACTGCTCATTGGAAACTGTTTTGGCCCTTGTCTCTTACTAGAATACAGCGCAACGTAGTGTACCGGTTCATTGCCGGGTGTATCCCACATCGTGGCTTTTAACATCGCATAATGCCTGCCATATTTGATTCTTCTCGCTGCCCAGTTTGTTTGATCTCTATTGACTCTGCTACCCACCCAAATAATGTTGAAAGTCGGGAGAAAAGCTCGAATCTCTCGAAATTGTGATTTTTTAAGCTGTACACTCTGTTCTACCTAATAATATATTGGCACTTTTTATTATGACACTTTTTATTTTGACGCTTTTTATTACTACGAACACAAAATGCCTGCTATTAGAATCTGCTGAAGCTGTGTTCAAGAAGGCCGTTCACGTTCTACAAGTAGGCTTTGCCTCAATAACACCTGTGCTAACACTAACACTTGCGCAAGCTGTGGTGGTATAGGCCATCGTCGATCTTCTCATCGTGATTGCGTTGACAACATTGCTAATCGTATGTCTCAAATTTTTTTTCATTTTACATGAACTTTTTTCATTAACTAAAACCTCAACCTGAAACTATGGAAGTAGATTAGCAAACAGAAACAATCAGCGCTAATCATGCAACAATCAGCAACCCTGTTTGTTCAAGCTGTGGACAAGAAGGTCATTTCCGATCTACCAGTAGATTGAGCGCCAAATCAACGCACAAAAATACTCATAACATGTCCAGAAGAGGTACACCTTTTTCACTGAACGCCATGATCTTGGTGGAATGAACAGCATCTATCGCCATTGTCAAGAACGCATATGGGCATCAGAGAAGAATGGAAGCACCATTGCAAACCCCGATTTCCCTTTGTGCTGTGGCAAGGGAAAGTATGTTGTTGACCTTTCGCCCGAGATGCCTGAGTTGAGTGCCAATTTATTGAGAGGATCAGACGAAGAAAGCAAGGAGTTTAGGGTTCAAGGTCAAACACTCGACTTCCTTGGTCTTTTTCTCACTTCTCCTGTCTTCTCACATGACCAGTTATATATTGCTTTCTCGCGCATTAAGCAGCCATCTTCGACCAAAACTCTCCTGGATAGAAATATGTCAACTATCAAAAACTAAAGAGGACCATACACCGATAATATTGAATTCCATGAAGTATTCAAATAACTCTATTGCTTTTTACATTTTTTCCCCATTGTGCTTTACTACATCTATATTGTTATTTCTGTCTAACAATATACTTTAAATTATAAATTAACAACAATAAAAGAACATTGAATAGCTGATTAGCATTTATCAATAGATTGAGCTCCCGGTAGGGCGACGAGGGCCATCATGAGCGAAGCGAGCAGGTCAGCTAGTTATAATTAAATATTCCAAGCATTCTAATTCCCTCTCACAAATGCGGGCCATCTTCCATAAATGTCGCATTTGTCTTTGATTGAGTAATCCGACATGATTCCATGGAACCGAATCAATCTGCGCTGGAATAATCCAGGAATTTTTTTGATGTTGAAAACAGAGAGAGAGAATGCACTTGGTCCTCTAAATGGTAGTTTATTATCGAGTTTTCACTTGAAAAATTAAACAGCTATGCAGTCATCAAGCACTTGTGCTCGAAACATTGTTCAAATACGATATATATCGTGCGACAAGACAATGCAACTTGAATGTTACCATCGCTCTAATCCTAATTTGTAAGTATTATTAAACTCTAGATAACATTCAGTTCCCCAGATTTTGTTGGTCGAAAACAAAAGTAAGCAATGTCATTTTATGCAACCCTCATTGCAAACATATAGCTAGTGGCATAATTCCAAATGCTGTATCCGTGGTAGAAGCCATGTATTTCAGTTAGCATAAACCATTATAAAATGCATAGAATCATTCGCTTTCTGCTTAGTCACAATCTTGTAGCTAATGCGATGTTAAAGGCTTTATTTTACCCCACATTTCCAATTGGGGAGCTCATATGACGTGAAAAAGAACAACGGCGAACTTGAATCTCATATTGAATTTCCTCCCCTTCTTCGTTTCTTAATTTTGTTTTCAAGAAAAGCTATTTGTTCGTCCCTCTCTTCCTTCTATCTCCCACTGTATGACTTTATATCACTTATATTAACAAAAATGACAGATCAAGCAGAACATAAACGACAACGTGTCAGCAAAGCATGGTAAACAATAATAGCGTTTTTCAAAATGAGTGTTCCAACTTTCTAATATCTCAATCTAGCGAACAATGTAGGCGAAAGAAAGTGAAATGCGATGGCTCATCGCCTCATTGTAATAACTGCAGCTCTTTGGGATTACAGTGTCATTACAAAGAATCAACGAAAAAAGTATACAACCCGGCTTTTTTTTAGAGATCATTTGCAACGTACTAAAATTAATCGTTTTGTAGAGAGGTCCCGCTAAAGGATACATAGAAGCCATTGAAGGAAGATTGCATAGATTAGAAGCCTTATTAGGAAGCATTGTACAGGAAGATGACCCTCGCTCTCAAGCAATCATTGCAGAACTAAACGCTCCCCTGGAAACTGCATTCGGGGAAGTTATTCGACCTCGTCCAATGCGAAGAGAGACGTTGTCAGGATATGAGGCTGAGTGTGGGTCACTAACATCAACAGAGACTATGGTTAAGCATGAAGACAACCATTCACCGCATCAGTACCAGCATCAACACCAACAATCAACAAAGGACGGCAACGACTCTGACGATGCAAACAACAATGGAAACCTGTCAATTGACGAGAGTGGCCAGCTTCGTTACTATGGCAAATCCTCTGGTTTTTACATGCTCAAGAGTAGTAAAAACTTTCAAAACAGAGCTTTCCAGTTTAACTCGAGAGATTTTAAACAACTTGGACACGATGCTTCCTCTCCTACGCTACCGTTCATAGTCGATCCTTTTGAATTGCCACCAAAGGACCTCTCTGACCATTTGCTGGAATTGTATTTCAGCTATTTTTACCCATTATTACCCATTTTGCACAAAAAGTCATTTATGGAATCGATGAATGACGATAGCAAGCCGTCCCCTCCTCCCATTCTGCTGAATGCCATCTATGCTGTCGCTTCACGTGTGTCACCTGATGAACGAGTTAGATCTATTGCGTCCAAGCCTGAAACGGCCGGCGATGTCTTTTTTGAAAGAGCTCGGATGTTGCTTGATTTGGAATGGGATAGCTTTCGAGTGTATACAGTACAAGCCTTACTGCTCATGAGCAGCCATCAAAACGGGGCACTGAAAACGACTCGAGGATGGCTGTACAGTGGCATGGTAACTATGATTTTGTAACCAATCCGATAATATGAATGACTCATTTTTTTTTAAAATGCTAATTATTCCAGGCCATTCGAATGTCTCAAAATCTAGGCTTGCATAGAAACTGCGACAGTTGGGATTTGACAGATATCGAAAAGGAGGACAGAAAAAGAGCCTTCTATTGCTGCTTTGTATTGGATAGGCTGGCGTGTGCTATGCATGGTAGATCACCTATGATTGATGAAAGAGACTACGATGCACCGTACCCATCCGAAAACGATCAAGACGACACAAACCGCACCCCAAGAATCATGGAAAACTTCCACTATCTCATCAGAATTTGCGAAATATTAGGCGATGTGATCCGCGAATTATATATGGTAAAGGGCAGAAAGCAGTTGTCTGCCATGTCGACCCCTGATAGCATCGTCTCATCATTGGACAAGAAGCTCAACAAGTGGATGTCCAAATTACCATCGACTTTGCAATATCGCCCACCCAACACAAGGTTAAACGAACGAGCCCCCGCACCATCGCTAGAGTTGTGCCAATTGCACATGTTGTTTTACACAACATTGATATTACTGCATAGGCCATTCATCCCCGGCCCAGCTCAGACTGTGGCACCTTCAGTTTTCCCATCTGCTTCCATCTGTACATTTGCTGCAAACAAAATTCTAGATATTACTGAATCCTTGATGGTAGAAGGCCGCTTGAAAAACGTAAACAACTACACGCTATTCTTTATGTTTACTGCGGGCATAATATTCATCTATAACGCTGCCTCTTCTGATTCTATGTTTGCTTTCGAGGCCAAAATCAGCATCAACAAGATAATGCGGGCTATGGACGAGGTGGAAAAGACTTGGATTACTTCTGCTCGTCACTGCAACATATTAGGGGCTCTTGCTGGTTTGAGAGACATCGATTTGGAATGCGTCGACGAGAGTTATACAAAGTCGATGATGAACAGACAGAAAGCAACGACTGCGCCTCCAGCCTCAATTGCAGTGCCCAATTCTCCGGAACCAGAAATGCTATCAACATCCAACGACTTTCAACGTATTGAAGACAAATACTATATGGGTAGTGGTAGTATTAGCAGCCATAAATCTCCCAGTGTCGATTTATCGCCAGAAATAGCGCAATCTTCCGTTATATACTCTCATCAACAGCAGCAACAACAACAACAACAGAAGCAGCTGCAGCAACAGCAACAGCAACCTATGCAACAGCAACCTATGCAACAGTTTGATGACGGCTCATTCGATCCAAACAACACAGCGTTTTGGGGAGTCCCCATGTCATTCGACATCGATGAGTGGAACAGTTACTTTAGTAACCAAAGAGGACAAAACTCAATTCCCAGTGCCAATCCTTCGGATGCTGCGACTATTTTCTCGTCGCCTCAACAACAGCAGACTGACTTCATGCCCGTCCCTTTAACGCAAGATCGACCACCGATTCAAAGACCGAGCTACAGCAATTCATCTGGCAACAACATTCAAGTCCCCATCTGGACTGATTGACATGATCATCATTTATCTCTTATACTTTATTCTTTTCTTGTAATTAAATTTTTTACTATATCTCTTTTTCTTTTGAATCTTTATCTATTCTGTATCAATAAACGTAGCCTATATTTCTAACAGAATCCCGAGCAAGTAGCCTTATGAGATCAAATCAGGGGAATCTGGTAGAGGCGAAGAAGTCGCACATGTGCTCTTTTCAATTATCTGTTGCAAACTCGTTAGGCGAGTCGTTCGAAAGGTGTTCCTTGAACCATTGAAGCAAATCACTTGATGGAAATGTGAAAAGCAGATGGTCTTGTAGGCAAATCTACGGGTCCCTTTTCAGCTTTCTAATAGTTTTTTTTTTTTTTTTTTTTTTTTTTTTTTTTTTTTTTTTTTTTTTTTTTTTTTTTTTTTTTGGTATTCATTTTCGGTATAGACGTAGGTGCTCGTTATACCTCCAATGGTTTCAGCAAGTGTGTGGCATTCTCCTGGAGAGACAATGCAACGTGAATCAAATATAATATCGATTCAGGTCTCAGTTCAGAGTTGGCATCCACTACTTTGATAAATATCAGGTGAACATGGTTGCAGGTTTTGGAATGTTTCATTAACGTGTGCAGTATCCACAAAAGTACGACCATCTCTTCTAAAACGGTCAGAAAGACGAACAAATGAGCCATTCTGCTCCAACTTAATTGTGTCATTCTTCGATGAGTCTCGTTTATAAAGAATAACGGTAAGCTCGGTGGTGCCTTGCATGAGTGTTTTCGACAAATTAGCACAACCTTTAACTTGATGCAAATAAGTCTTGAAATCTAAATCCTTGATGCTGATTTCGTAACGCTGAGCTTTCTGGTAGATGATCTCCAGCTTGTCCCAGGTCCCAATAATTAAAATGCTCTGATGGTGCAAAGGTGTGACCCTCGGTAGTCAGTACCAATTTCTCCAGTGCTTCGAACTTTGTTGCGAAATACTCAAATGCCGATTCCCGAAGAAGACCATCAGTAAGCTAGAGTTTATTATACTGCTGTTTGGATTCATTTTTCCAGTATAGTTTTGGGTACTTGAAAAAGTCGCACTCTTCTAGTTCCAACGAAGGTGCTTTTTCCGGGTAAGAGTTGATGAGGCTGTCTACTTCAATGCTAATTGGTTTACCGGGTACTGTGTTGTCCCAAAACTGCAAATGGGTTAATGATTTGAATTCATTAATGCGATCCTTGAGATGAGCTTTTCCTGCTTCATCGAAGAAGCCTTCAAGCGACAAGGGACTCCGAGGCACTTGATGAGCTCCCAAACACCTCAAGCTTTGGGCTAAATCTCAAGATTGTATTGAGGTGGTGTACGTCCGGATGTGGAGGAGCCTCGAGATTGTCATCTTCAGCTCCCTGATGAATTGTGACACTCCCAACAAAAGGACAAGGATCGAGTTTGATTCTTAGCATGTGGGCAAAACCAGGAACCACGTCTAGACTTAAATGCACGTCAGCGTATAGCCTATATTTTGCCGCATTTGACCAGCTTTTGCAAACAAACATAATTTGATATAGCATCCTTTCGATACCTTGTATCTTCAATAATTTCAAGAACTTTCCCTAAAAGCTCGCCTGGAAGTCCGTTCCAACTAGATAGTTTAGCCATAAGTTTTGTGTTGTAAATACTAATAAGACATTAAGTTGTAAGTATCGGTCCAGCTGTGCATTTACACAATGGAAGTTTATCCCTGAATCTAAGTTTAAGCCAACTATCTCATTCGCTTTCCTCCTTTAATTATATATCTTTTCAAAAATCATAGCACATTCAAGCAAATGACAATCTCTATTTTTACAACTTTACATTATCATTCTATGTTACATCTATTGAGTTAAGTCAGCATATCCAAGATCAAAGTAAAGAATACACAGTCGGGACTCGTTCTAACGGACGAGTTGGTGTACAAAAATGTGTTTAGTATAGCAAATTATCCCTATTCAGAATTTGATATTCTACAGTGCAGTGCTTGGAACGTGGAACGTGGAACGTGGAACTGGAACTTAAAATCTATCAGAAGCCTATTATGAAGCTTAAGTTTTGTTAGTAACATCATCCTCGACCACAATCCTCGCCTCTATTTTACATGTTTAGCATTAGATTTACAAAAAAAGGAACTTTTGATCTGGCAATAATTATTTTTATAAGCAACAATGGTAACAGGGCTCCTCTGTCACTAGCAATTAGCAACTTTTGAATTATTCACAAATAGCTAGGGGTTATTACAGCAAAACATTGTATCCATTAACTATCCAACTCGATGGGCCACACTTGTTTGATTTCATAACTATGAGGAAAGGTATACTTGTGGTATTAAAAATACATACTTTATAGAGCTGTATTACGTACTAGAATTGATGTCGACGTGATATCATCTCCAAGTAGATATTTTTTACAGCTTAAAAGCAAGAAATGCAGCTTAAAAGCAAGAAATTCACCTTCGTGTGCCATTTTTTGATTGATTTTAATAATTGAAAGTGCCCTGAAAACACCAGAAATAGTATCCATCGGGAAAAAACTATATTATATATGATTTTGGTACAATTTGAGCATGATTTTTTTTTCGATGCAAAATGACGGATTTTTTTCACTTTTTTCCTTGTACCCACGCATCCAAAATCATCGATTATGCATTATCCTCAATTTTGACCTCAAAAATGCAAATTTTTACTATAGCATATATTAGAGGAAAATGATCACAAAAGGTCATTCCTTGATCTGAAAGACTGGAAATGCGCTCTGATTAAGCAAAATGTTGACTTTTCCCTCCTAATCTGTTTTAAAGGTTTTTCGGCAGAATTCCTTCCATAGGCATACGGGGATTATGAAAATAACACTATCGTGTAGCGTGCACAAATATACAGCCATTATCATAGACTGACAGCCGCGGTATGCATAGTAACGGAAGATGATATCTTGCCTCAAAGAAGTAATTTTGTTTTCTAATTGTCCAAATGGAGTTTCTGAAAGAATTTTCCCTTCCTGATTTTGGATGGGTTTATTCTCCGCTATCAAAGAAAAATGGTGCTTTTTTTTTAAGAAAGCATTAACTTTGGGAATCGATAGCTTACCCAATTCAAGCAAAAAACAGTTTTAATCTAATTTATTTAAATGGCGTGCTTCTTGGCTTCCTAATGGTAGTACTTGCATTTCTCTAACTCGCCTGAAGATCTCACGCTCCGATTTTGAAAAATACTTTTCCGAAAAAAGTCAGGAAAGTCGCTACCTTCATCTGATGTCAACCTAAAAAGTACAAAACTTGCTCTAAGCTATGCAAATATGTGATTAAAAGGTGCCTTATAGTCCAGTTTGTTAATTTGAATTACTTTTTTTTGTGTTTGAGATCGCTAAACATTGTTTTCTTACAGTTTTTGTCTTTTTTCTGACCATAACACACTGTAGTCCGCGTAGACCAAAAAAAAACAGGCGCTAAAGCTTTACAAAGACATACACTTTTGAACCATTCCAATATTATGGAAAATATGGCACAGGATTGACTAGCTGTTCTACTGTGCAACTGGATATAGAGAACCCTGCTTGGTGCTTGTCTGGCAAGACCTTCTACATTAGAAGACTCCAGATCAACTGAAGCCACAAGAAAATGGTAGAGAAAAAGAAGCAATCTACCACCAGGATAACGCATCCGCTCATAAAAAATTATCTTTATAGAAATTTATGGAATCCTAAGGACATAAATTGATTAATAAAAATCTTTAGTTTTAGTCATGAATTGCTTCATTTGACCTAAAGATGATAAGAGAATAGATGCAGCAGCTTTCAACGTAGTGTGCATATCTTCTGCGAGCATGGGAATAGCATAGAACGTCATGTTTTATCAATTATATAAGGGACTAAGGCCAATGTGCGTAGGTAAATGGTGATTTACATTGCATGCTCTATTTAGAAAATTTAATTACGGTCGTACACTATGATGTTGGCACATAATGTATTTTCATATAAACACATCCAGAAGATGTAATTCTAATAAAAAGTGTAGCTCTTGGCATGCATATTCATTTTACTGACTGATTTTGACATAAAATGTCATATGGAAACCTATTCATCAGGAGGTATTGACTTATTTTAACCCATGTAAGTACATACTCACTATATGAATCCCTAATAACAGTGCTTTTAAGAATTCACTATCAATTGCATTCTTGCTAAAGCAAGCGATTTTTATAAAGTCTCATGATACAGCGTGAATATCATTTAACCCAAGTACGCATTTCACGTCGCCAATAAATATTACAATAATGCTCATAACATACAATCTAACAGACATCCAATGCTGCAAAGAAGGATGCTGAATCCTTAAAACCTTCCATTATTGCTCTAGGTATGATGATGTTTCATTTGGAGGAATAGATTGTTTTTTTTTATTGTTTTGTAGTAGAGGAGTGACATTAAGCTAACTCTAAATCATGTTAAGAGTGTGTGATTTTAAATGCAAAGCGTAATTGGACAAGACTCATCCTAATACACGACACGATACGACATTTTTGATAAGCCTTTATTATATGCCTCGTTGATATTCATCTATCAACCATCATAGCCGGATGGACATCGTATCAAACCTGAGATTGAGACTAGTGGAACAATCTAATAAAAAAAAAAAGAGACGGATTACCTTTAAATATGTAAACTATCCTTTCGAACAAAACCATGTCTCTACGGCGACTTGCAATCTAATATATCTTGGAGATGTTTCTGTTTGGGCGGGCAGTTATATCGGCTCTAGCTCTTTTTTTTTTTTTTTTTTTTTTTTTTT
>MU619237.1:317825-343814 GCA_025201805.1 Parasitella parasitica
CAGATGTTGCACACGTAAAAACGTCGACATCAAGAGTTATAAAGTCTGGTGAAACGGTAGATCTGAATGATTGCAATGCTTGGATTAGACATTCCGTATCATTTTTCAAGGCTGTCCAGAGCTCAAAGATATGATGTAGACAGTTGTTTGCTTTTTTTTTTTTTTTATCAAGTTCAAATGTGAAAAGTTGAATTTAAGGTGTGATTGTATCCAGATTTTGCTGATTCAGGAGTAAATCTTTCCTCTTTTAGAAACTTTGCAGCTTTTCTCACCGAGCTTTCTCAAAAACGCCGGACATTTCATCAGAAATCCTGAAACTTATTCTCAAAAAAACGATGTCATTTTTAACCATCTTCTTTGAGATTTTATTCCAAACCATCAATGAAGTATTCACTGAGCATTGCAGTCGTAGCGACTACAGTCCGATTTACTACATCAGCAGCGGCAGATGTAGCGTCCGAAGTAAATGCAATATTAAACGATACGATTGGCAATTTAGCTAGAGGAGACTCTTCAAAAGTAGCAGCAACTGCAGATGGACTGATGCATATATTCACAGCTTTATCAACGGCAGCAAGTCTATCTATATTCTTTTTCAAATATCTGACTGGATTTACGATTACGATTACGATGTATATACTAACTCCAATGCTATGGCTATTCAGGACTTGCTGGCATCAATTCGTCACTAAGCCCTGGGATTTATTTTTGTACGTGTTACATGTATTGTATCCAGTCATAATGTTTTGCACAGCAGCTGTTTGTTGCGGTGTATTCATTGGTGGTTGCGCAGGGTTTGCAGCAGAAGCATTTTCATCCATTCTGATCACTGCAACCTGGGGACCACAAGCTATCAAGGGAGTCGAACAAGAAGAAAATGTTGAATTAGTGGAAGGCTTGGCCAAGGAAGACGGGGAGTCGAGTGATAGATCAGATACCGAGCAGGAAGAACCAGACTATAGGAACGATCACAATGGTAGGAGGCCAGCTAATTTCTTTGGATCAACTAGAAGTAGAAAGGAAAAAGAGCCATTAATACCGAGGGTGGAGAGCTGGAGAGACTCTCTGTCAATATCAAGCACATCGTCTTCACCCGTGCTGATCAGGAGAATGAAGCTATCTTCGACGGATAGAAAAGACAGTTGGGAGTGGGATGAGGAGACGGAAGAGGAAGTTGAATTCGACCATATAAAAAATAAATAATTTTCGTTTCTTCCCTCTTTCTACCTTTTCTTCCTTCTTCTTTTTTTTTGTTGTTGGTAAAACAGGAACTATGAGTCGATGGCCTTGGCAGCAAGATGTATGTAATCAGGTGTCAACAAGAGTGAGGCCGAATAAAAAGCAGCTTGCCATAGCAATTCTGAAATGGGTCCTCATTGCAGCAATCTGTGGTACCGTCACTTTCTTCACAGTATTCGGCATCGATTTTAATTCCCGGATAACACCAAGGGACTACTTGGCTTCAGCACGAGCTGCATCAGGCCCACTCTCTTCCACTTGTTTCCGCTCCAACGATGCACCACACAATCAACATTTTGGAATTATACCCAGCGTGCCTGTCAAAGAAGACGATGTTTGCTTTGATTACGCCGGCCTAATCAAGCCCCAAAACAGCAATGCGACCACACCAACCATATATCACACATATTGGTCTACCCAGATGACGAGATACCTGACCGAGAACCAGCTTGCCGCTTTGCGTTCATTTGCAGCCACTCAACCACCGCAACATACCCTTTATTTTTGGATTGCATCACAAGATAAACCAGACCTACTCAAATCAGATAGTTTATGGCATTCAGTAAAGTCGCCCAACATTCAGCTCAAGATCATCGAGGACGAATCGAATGAGCTGCTAGAGAGCACGCCTCTTACAACCTTAGATGTGAGACATTTGCAACAAGTGCTTAGGCTAGTGTCCCTGTATTCATTTGGCGGGGTTTGGTTCAATCTGGATGTGCTATTTGTAAGGGATCTGTCGCCATTGCTTCATTTAGAGTGGCTAACACAAGCAACATGCTTTGAGCTATCTCAATTCGCTTCAGCATCAGCAGTGGATAGTAGATTCTCAGGTGCCTTGATGCACTTCTTTCCAAAATCACCCTATTTGTGTGAAATGTTGAACGTAGCGTCAGACGAACTGAATGGCACAGTGAATGGATTGAAGCCGCTCAAATCTCTAGGGCCAGATTTGTACGCTCGAGTTTTCCACCGCGTGCTAAAGCATCGCATTACGCCATGGGCTGTTTTGCCTTGGTGCTTTACGGATCCATCACAATGCCAGAGTTCCAATGCGTTGCCCGGTGTATTTGACAACATTAGAGAATTCAATGTAGATCATTTGACCAAGATTTTCGCCTATCATTGGCATGAGAAATGGAACGCATCTCCTGGTACAATATTCAAGCATTTGGTTGAACAGCAAAAGCGATACACTATTTGGTGAATTTCGTTGTATTATATTTGTTTTTAAAAACGTCCCTCCTTCATTCAGCTACTTTTGTTTTTTTTTTTGTTTTTTTTTATATATATTTTCCTTGCTTGAAACCTGTAATAGTGATTTCATGAACCATTTATATAAAAGCCCTTCTTTTTTGATGAAAAGGACTTTAATGACACAAAAAAATAATAACATTTTGTACTATAACCCTGGCTCTGTATTCTCAAATGTTGGTGTCCTGTTGCTGTGTCAAAAGAACGTCCAGGACCAATTTGAGCTGCGTCCAATTCAAATGGGCGTCGATAACATATCGCCATGGTATATAGAGCTGAATCCCAAAGGCCAAGTGCCCACCCTTGTCCATCAAGGCAAACCAATTCCAGATACACTTGCTATCGCTTCTTACTTGGATGAGCAATTCAAGCCCTCTATTTTTGCAACCAACGATGCCCAAGTCATGGCGTTAATTGAGCAATGGCGGCAAGTCAGAGTCTTGTCATTGTTGTCTGGTAAGAGAACTGCGCTACAGGATGTAAGCCAAATGGCAGCAACATTGGCGAATTCTCGTCAGCAAGTAGAAGAGTATGCCAAATCTAATCCAGAGCTTGCAGAAGCATACAGTATACGCCTAGATATACACGATGATCGGTCCAAGATTCTCACTGATCATGATGTGTATTTGATGCACAAGAAGAGATTGACAAAACTGCTGGACGACACGGAAAAGGCTTTATTACAAAACGACGGAAAACTGCTTCCAAGAGGTCAAACAGCGGCAGATGCTTACGCTGTAGGGATTCTGTATTGGCTCAAAAGTAAATTAGACTTTGATATCCTGGACTCGAGACCAGTGATTGAAAAATACTACCAAGAGCAAGCATCAAGCCCTCATTTCATTAATGCGTTTAAAAAATAAAGATAGATCGTGATATACTAATGTGCAAGGGAGGTGGGGGAGGTGGGGAGGGGGGGGGGAAGCTAATGAGCAAAGTCGTGTACTCGAATTAATGAGGAGTCTGTGGGATGGTATTTTACGATGCCACCTTTGACGAGAGTTTGGACATAGGGTGGCCAGTAAGTGCCAGGGACTAATTTGATGTATGGATCATCGGGAGAATCGACCGACTGATTTAATAAATCTTCCAAGAGCGTTTTGAATTCACATGTCTTACGGGATTCTCCAGCAACCTAAAGTATCAAAGTGTGATGTTTGATTGTCAGTTGCCTTGGTTCGTTGGATTAAACACTTACATCGACAGAATGAGGTGGGTAGAACTCCTCGAGCAGATCAATCAAATCGTGGGTATCTTCCTTATACTGCAGCTCCCATATTTCCTGTTCTTTGCGTAATTCCTCGGGATAGAGCTGGAAATATGTTTCTTGAGCTGCCTTTCTTTCGGCTACTTTGAGAGCAGAGTACATTTTTTCACATTCGGACAAGATCATCGTGTCCTCACGCAGTGCATTGACAGTGGTATCCAGTTGCCGTTGTGCGAATTCAATTAAACTCTCGTATTGCTTGATTTGTGTGTCCAAGTCTTGTCTAAATTCGATTTCCAAGATGTCGTCATTGCCGTGCTCCATTTTGTCTATCTTCTCCATCTCTGCAGCTACAAGGTTGTTTATCTCTCGATGTTCAAACATCAGTGCTTGCAACTGGTTGCGGGCTGCTGAAGATACTCCATCTGATGTGCTTTTGAAGACAGCATTGGCTTGGTCATTTATTCGCTTGTTTTCCAGCTGAAAAAAAAAAAAAAAAAAGAAAAAAAAAAGAGAGATTCGTTAGAGGAGAGTGCTATGTCCAGTCGTAGGTCTACTTACGCTATGAAGCTTGTTCCACAAGTCTGTCTTTTCCTTCTGCTGTGCTCTCAAAATACGATCAAGATGCTCACCTCTGGCAGTCTTGTCATCGGAGCTCTGTACGACTGGATCTTTGGTAGCCACGTCTTTGTAGTTTTGAGTAGCTTGCGCTATGATGTTCTGTAAGGCACTTTGCAGTTGGGACATGTTGAGTGTTGAATGTTTGCGATGGGAAAGAAAGAGAGAGAGAGAGGGAGACAAATCGCGTCACTAACAGGATGCGTCTACATGCCCGCCAGTCCAATTGAGCTTCCAATAAACTTGGGTTTTTTTTTTCTTGTTTTTTTTGTTTTAAAATAAAAAAAATCAATCAACATGGATACACCCAAAGAAGCACCAAAGGTGGTGAAAATTAGAAAACCAAGACAGCCGAGAGGCACAAGAGACAAAACAATCAAGATCAAACTCACGGCCAAAAAAAACAAAGTAAAAGACAGTGAAGAGAGACATCACGTTGTCCTGCCAGAAGACGAGGACGAGGAGCCCGAGGCTGCCATTGAGGAACACATGATATTTAGAGTGCCAGAAGGCGATATGTGCAATCGCCTACATGAAATGATCAAAAAGAGAGAAATCCCAGAGGATGTCAAAATACATTTCAAAGGTAAAACGAACGAGCGGAAAATATCACAAGAAAGTTGGCGTTTAAACCGCTGCTTTTTCACGCAGACAATAGAAAGGGTTATTTTGTCTTTGAAGGTCGCAAGTACGATGTGCAGCTAGTCGATTTACCGACTATTATCGAGTCCCAAAAGACATTGGACAAGAAACAGTTTTACAAAGTAGCCGACATTTCCCAGGTATTTTGCAGCAGATGGTTGTTTTGGTCATGACTGATTGGACAAAATATGGCAGATGTTGTTAGTGGATCCCACCTCAGGACCAGAGCCATTCATACCACAAACGAATAGTCGATTAGAGACGGACCCTTATAGCTTCCCTCATGGCTTGACACCGCCGTTGAAGCATGTTCGCCAAAGACGATTTCGAAAGAAGCTATCCAAAAGAGTATGCGGTTAAAGCGATGGTGAAAGATCAGATGTATTGACGCTGATGCACTAGGCTATCGAGGAAGTAGAAAGAGAAGTAGAAAGATTGCTAGAGATCGACGCCACAGCAGAAGATGTACAATATGGTAGGACAGAATAAAGCTGCACAGTGCAAACAATTACTGACAGTGGACCTACAGAGGTGGTTGACAATCGAGAAATGGAGGTTGAATCAGATGCTGGCACGCAGGACATTGATATCGATGACAGTGCCGATGAGAGCGAAAGTGACGAAGATTTGGCGGCAGCTATTGACCGTGATTTAGAGATGATGGAGGAAGAAGACGACGATGATAAAGATGACGACGACGAAGACGAAGATGAAGACGAAGATGAATCGGAAGAGGATGAGGATGAAGAAGAAGCTGCCCAAACAGGCGAGATTGGTTAGTGCTTTTGTCCATACCAACAGTGCAACATCTTTTAAACCCTCGTTAAATAGAACAAAAACGCCAAGAAATTGCTGAAATCAAGCAAGCTATTCAGCGCAAAACACGTGACCTGTCAACCGCACCTAATGCTATGCTCAAGGTGATTATTATATGATGATTGGGGTCGGTTATATATATTAACACATTTCAACTCAATAGAACCGATTTGAAACTGACATCAACAATTTGAAAAAGGCATTGACCTTGAAGGAAGCCCATCTTGCTGAAATGAACGAAAAAGAAAAGGATAAGCAATAAATTCTACTTGTACATATATACCATTTTTTTAATAAGCTGTGAGGCTAGTGGCTTTAAAATACTGTCGTATTGTGCAGTTTCCGAAAAAAAAAATCAAGCCAATGCTAAAGGTCATGATGATTGTGATAAAAACCAAGAAGTTTCTGAGAGAAGAGGAAAAAGATTTCAAGTGATGATTTTCCATATTTAGAGAAAAAGGAGTTGAAGATAAATATTCTTTAAAGAACATTGTTTTTCTGGAAATGGCAATTTCGAACAAAATGAGACAGGCTCTTCAATCCCAATTCATACCCCGCGGGCATTGCAACAACATTTGATTACTTGCTTCCATTCATCAAATCAAGTCTTTGTTTTGTGCTGAACAAAAATAGACACATAAACCATCTTTATTTTTTTATGGTTAGCTGGTGAGTTAGAATAATTGTAAATTGTAAATAATAACCTTAATAGCGCATTCGATTTAATAAAGCACTGAAAGGCATTTGTACTCGTGGTCATTACATTGTTGTACCATTGTCTCATCGCTCATTTAGATACTTTTATTGTGATTGCAATTCTTCAGGAGTGTTCAATATAGAGCTTCGTGTAGACAAAGAACCTCAGTTCAGGATGATACGCGCATGCTAATATGTATAACAATAGCACTTGCGGATCGTCTCTGCCGATCTCTTTTTGTCACAAGGAAGCCTGCTGATGTATGGAATTTTGCATTCCCTTTTAAAAAATAAAAGAATGAACAGGTGTAACAGATTCTTAAAACAGCAGTTTAGGCGGCGCATACTGTACTCGTCTCCTTATGGCTCATGAGTTCAGAATGAGCCATCTTGTGTATCATGCTTTTGCCATCAAAAGAACATAAAGAATCTCGAATGTTAACATGTAGAGAAAAAAAAAACTATATAAATCATGCAATTGTTGTATGTTCTTTTTTTTTTTCCTCCATCAAAACAATCAACATGGAAAACACAAACACTACCACTAAACAAGAATACAAGTATTTTGTTGGAATTGGTAAGACTATTATGGTATTAGATACGTTAAAAAGATGATTCAACTAACACTCAAAAGACTTTGGAACTACCGAATCTAGCTGCTGTTATGCTATAAGGGGAGAAAAAGATAGAAACAATGACAAGCAAATTGCTGTACACTCTGTCGGCTATTGGTGAGTGCACTAGTTATTGCAGTTACCACACTCAAACACTAATACGCATTATTTATGTAGGTCTTGTCAAAGCATATTTGATTTCAAAATCCCTTCCGCTATTGCTTACCCTGATTCCTCAAAACCTGACGTATATATTGGAGGAAATATAACAAGATATCCAAACGCTATTACAAGCTTGCCAGACAAGCTAGGTTCACCAGACGGCATAAAGAATTGTGCAGATTTTTTGAAGGCGTTCAATGCTCACGTCTTGTCAATAATTGAACACAAAGAGAAAGAAAATGGAAGAGAACATGACGATGTTACTTTAGCCAACATTCAATACTGCTTCACTCTTCAGCATGCTCAATATAAGGATAACCTTCTTGAAGCACTGAAGTTGGCTGAAATCTACTCAAGCGAGGACCACGAGGACAAAATCTTGATTGTCGACACTCAATTGGCAATGGCGAAGAAGATCAGGAAACTCCAGCACATTGAAAACAATTTTATTGTCTGTGAAATTGACTCAAAGTTCACCAAAATCAAGTCAATGGAAATCATTAAAGAAAATGGACATTTAAGCGCAAGAGAATCCGGTGATTCGATTACACTTGGTAAATTAGGTGATGAGCAGATTGATGAAATTATCGAATCAGTTGAGAACCTGTATAAATCAGAATTTGCGGTACATGTAGTCTTGAGCGGAGGTGGGCAGTCAATCTCAGATTATATGAAGCAAAAATTGGAAGAAAAATTGAGCAAAAGATTGGAAAGAGATGTACAAGAAAAGCTTGACAAAGAATTGAATGAGCTACTGGAACAAGTTAAAGAAACAACAATTAACGAAAAATTGGATGAGGCGTATGATTGTCTGGTTCAAGAATTGCGTTACTACACAAAAGAGGCAACTAGAAAGAGAATGATCGACGACCAATACTATAAAGCCTTACGCAAATTTACTGCTTTGAAAGACAACTCAAAGTTGCAACACGCATTGAACAAGAAACTAGATGAAAAGCTGAAAGAATTTAAGCATGATGATACTCTTTTGGCTAAATTTACAAAAGGTTTGCGAGCCAAACTACATTCTAAAGAAAACGTGGTTCTCGAGTCAAACAAAGAGCAAAATCAAAACCAACCCGACAATTCTTATTTGGAGGAATTGATAGAAGATATGAAAGGCAGCATCTCTGATACATTGGATAATGTACTTTGCAATATATTCGAGGAACAAGCAGCTGAATTCAGGAACAACTATTCAGTCCAAGGATCAGACGCAATTTTTGATCAAAATTTGAAAGAGTTCGATCAAAAGTTAGAAGAATTGGGAGGGTTGGATGTCAAAGAAGTCCAAGAAAAGTTGAAGAAGTACGAACTGGATACAATTCTTGACCAAAGATTAAAGTATCATTGCGAAATTTTGCGTGAGAAGGAATTGATAAATGGCAACCAGATAGAAGATGAATGTGAGAACTCTTACCAACAATTGACCAAAAAAGAGGAGTCGAGAAAAAGATGGGAACGCTTTTACAAGATAAGATTGGAATGCGTGCCAAGAAATAAATGGGAAGACGAACTGAAAAACTTTAAATGCAATTATGACAAAGGAAAAATAGAATTGCATGCTGATTTCATTGAAAAAAACCAGATGGAATCCGATGAAGAATTGGACCTGAAATCGGCAGATTTGAAGGAAGATTTCAACGAACAGCTTTCACTTTTTAAGGAAAGATTTGCTAACGAATTGCAAACTTTGAAGTACAAAATAGGAACAATGATCAATGAATCGGAACGACAACGAGTCTTGAACGAACGCTTCGCTGAAAATAACATTGTAAGAGAAATTGGCGATATATCAGCAGCTGAAGCCGCAGTAAGCATCTTGACTGCAGAGCTTTGAATGCCAAGTACGTAGGCTTAAAATTTCTACGGTTTTGCTTCATGCATACAGTACAATACAATAAAATCCATTTGTAACCAAATTAAGCATACCTTTTACTTTTCTTTCAAACCTCTTTTCTCATTCCAATTGTGCAAAACATTAGTTTTTCAAATATATTGCACGGAAACCCGATCGAGTAGAGGAAATGCGGCATGAAATAGACGAAATGAGAGTGCACTATTTTGGACAGAGAAAAAACCACAAGCAGTGCTATCAACCCATCTTTTCAAGAATGTTTCGCAAATGAGAAGGCTATTCTGAAGCCTATATAATCACTATAACCATCGTTATTGCTAATCTTTTAAGAGGCAACAGCAATGAGTGTAAGGCGTGTAGGTAAAACATCAGATGTTATAACTCTGCTTTGAGTTGTTCGTTCATGATTGCAAGTTTGGAAAGACTGCTGCAAATAATATCTCTGGAGCCTATGCCTTTCGTGTTTAAGGCAGTGTTTATCATCTAATGAGATCTTTTTTTGTTTCATACAAAAAACACGAGCTCTACTACCCTGGCTTGACTGAAATTTGCTCTAATACATATCTTTGACGCTGATAATATGTTGAGTAATTATAGTGTGAATATTATACTCAATTGGCAATGTGATAAATAAATGAATTGACTTGAAATGATCACAACAAAAGTTATCTTTAAGACTATATTCGCTGTAGCTGATTTCTTTCAATCAAATAAAATGCAAAGTCTATAATTGTATTTTTTCTCTGTGTTTCTTATTTCTACTCTTCTCATAAAATTCAATTTTGTTCCAATTTATATAAACAGTGCTCAGAACAAAAGCGAGGATGTCTCTAAAACTAAAAAACAATTAGAAATTCTACAGATTTCGTAAAACTTGGAAAAGATAAAAAAACGATAGTGTTCTTACGTATTGAACCAGTGATTAAGTAAACATTATTTATGGATTCAATCAAATATTGCACATTTTTAGATAATCATTTTTTCTTTGTTGTACTACAGTTCGAACCTTCATTTAATAAAATTACGTAGGATTTTATTATAAAACTAGTAGACTATAGACACATTGACTAGCTAAAGACATTTCTAAATGCTACGATTCTATCAAAAACCTTAAACCCGTTACTGAAGAAGAGAAATAATATATATGTATGATATCCGCCATAAGATGAGTAAACATTAAATGGTTTAGTTTATATATTTTGTTGGGCAGAATGTTGATAATTATTTTTGTAACAAACTTCATTGTCTTATTATTAATTGCAGATATTAGCACTCTTTTATCAAGATATCTAACATTCGTCAACGAATTTTTGTCATTTATGCTATTAAAAAACAAATCAGGAGAAATACAACTTAAGCAGCATTGATTGTACTACCTGCAGGTCAGTGGGGTGTTATTACAGAAGAAAATGAAAAAAAAAGTGACCTTTAGGCAATCAGAAAGTCTTTCAACTTCGACTTTGATTCATTGAAATGAACAGAAAAACAAATGCTACGCCGTTGCCAGTAAAGGTGTACAACTCAGAGACACTGTACACTCGCTTGATTCAACTACTTTTACAGATATGCTCAATAAAGCCATCACCTAACCCTGGTCATACTGGAATTTTTATGGAATTTGGAAGATTTGTTTGGGTTCAGAAAGGCCAAGGTAAATTATACAATTCTGGCTTTTTTGGCAAAGGCGACTTATCAAGAAGTGAGCCTACATGGTTCAAGAGAACTGTTGAGCAAAACAAGAATTCTTTGGAAGAGATTACAGTTGAAAGAAGGAGGAAAAGACGCCAAAAAAACATCAGTGGCGAGGCGGCAGAAAATTTTGATACATTAACATGTAACGAGCTGCTCGAATTAACGTCCCATACCGATGTCGAGAACTTTCAGCTAGATTTATACGAAGCATTCTTTCTTGTGTATGCTTTAAACGCATTGTCAGTAATTCACATGGCGAGGCGGGTAATTGTGTTTTGCACAAGATCACAATTACTATGAATGCCAATGCACCTCTTTTTATCTTTGTAGATGCCAATGACTATCGCAGATTGCTGGTCTACTTTTTGCAGCAGTAGCCCCTTGTTTCACACACACTATGTTGTATACCACTTTTACCGCAGTTTAGGCTGGATTCCCAAAAGTGGGACCAAATTTGGCGTTGATTTTGGTAAATCGTGGCCGTAATCGACGTATAGAATATAATTATTAATATCTGATTCTAGTCTTATATCAGTCTGGACCTTCTTTCCGACATGCCGATTACGCTGTTATTGTTATTCCATTAGTGAGCGATAAAATAGAAGAACCCAGATCTTGGGATTGGCTATTACGATTAAACAGAATCTGCACCCAAGTGAAAAAGACGCTTATGCTGTGCTATGTCTTGATGCCCAACGAGACAGCTACGTGTCAAAATTTAGATGAATACCGTATTCAACAAGTGATATATAAAAGGTGGTCTCCACAAAAGAACAGAGAATGATTTAGAGAAATAAAAAGGACGTCTAGAACAAGACAGACTGTAGCAGCATTTATTAACTTGATTCATGCATCTTCTTACCATTTTCGTCTTTAAAATGTAAATGCTGCACGTGAAGATGCCATTGATAAACGTTTTCTTACAGCTGTCTTGTAATATAGCCATCCAGGTCCACTCCTGACTTGATTTGCCTAAAGAATGTCATTTGTGAATGAAAATACGCGGACAAGGGCTTACTTGCAAACGTGAGTGACATGAAACAGTACAATGACATTACTTTTTATGATAGCTATAAAACGTACGTTAATGAAATGAAGAAGAGCATGGTAAGATTATACATATTCATTTCTCCTCTTTACAGCATTGAGAAGTATTTTTATCCCACTCCTTTCTTCTATAGTCGTCCTCCTGTCACTCTCCTCCCCCCTCCCCTCTTTACCACAGGCTCCCCTTTTTCTGATCAACTTGCATTGAAATAACACTTTGATTGTTGCTACAACCTCTTGTCTTTTCAAAACCCATGCTGGTTTCGTAGTAAAACAAAATCATTTTTCATACAGTGCATGCAAATCTTTTGTCGATTTCTTAGGCTAAAATATCTATGCAAATCGTTAACGAAAGAA
Organism: Parasitella parasitica; assembly: GCA_025201805.1. Classification (NCBI taxonomy): domain Eukaryota; kingdom Fungi; phylum Mucoromycota; class Mucoromycetes; order Mucorales; family Mucoraceae; genus Parasitella; species Parasitella parasitica. The sequence goes on from MU619237.1 coordinate 330,028, forward strand.
ACAAATCGCTTTGTTAACAGTTTAACGAGCTCATAAAATATTTCTTTGTTCAATTTCCTCTTTCAGACATGTATCACAAAGATGAGCATGGATGGACTGCAGCTGGGTAAAACGAATCAAAACACCATGAATTCAACAGCATTTGGAATTATAAGGGAGCTTACTATTCTAATACCATTTCGTATACTTAGACATTAAATACGTACAATAGATACAGTATATAATGAATAATTTCATAAATGCACTAATGAGCAACGGGAGTCGTATATTGGTCAAATATTGTGGAAGAAAAGGGGGGGGGAGGGAAAGAGTTATTCAACTATCAGCTTGAAACATTTCAAGCTGCAATCTGCAATCAGTATTTAATGGGGTCCTTCCTACTCGAGTAACGAGCCACCATTGCCGTTTAAACTGAGGCAAATCATAGTTATATAAAAGAGCATCGCTTTTCCTTCCTGATTCTTGATTTTTTTTTTTTTTTTTTTTTTTTTTTTTTTCTTTTTGCATTCGACATATCTTCCAAGCCGGCACAAAATGGTTCAATTTGCTATCTTCAGCACTATTGCTGCTTCCATGGTCCTTGTGGCTGCCATTCCCATCGACGGGTCAGAATATGCCACCAGTACATTTAAAAGGGCCACTACCTCTTCAAATGGTATTCTCTCGACTTCATCTCCTGCCTACCTTCCAAAATTCAAATTTAAGGGCAGTAAGCCTAGACTGTTACATCCTGTTCCAACGGGCCCCATTACCAAAAAATCCTCTCTCGATGCTAGCAAGTACCCACAAGCATGGACACAGCCTGATATCAATCATCCTGAAGTTAGAGCTGCTATCAGAGCCATTAATTGGAACTATGTTCCTAAATTCAGTCCTCGTGCTGACGACATGCCGTACGATGTGGCCACAGATGAAGCTTGCTGGTGGACAAGGACTCAGTGTACTACTGTTAAAGCAAGATATTTGCCCAACGATGTCAAATTTTGTCCCAAAGTTGGTGATTTTGGCCTGGTAAGATTACACAGACATATGTGTGCATACATGGGTGTATTAACCCTATATTTATTATCCAGACTTACGACGATGGGCCATTACTTCCTACTAGTGAAAATGACCCATGGGCCGAGCCTCGTCTTTATAATTTTCTTGCGTCTCAAAAGCAAACTGCCACCCTGTTTTGTAAGTAGCGCACATTCACTTGGTTTTAGTGCTTGATTATTGACTCATTACTATTTTAGATGTCGGGTCTAATGTTGTCGGCTTTCCTGAGGCTGCTGTCCGTGCCATCGAATCTGGTCACACCATATGCGCACATACTTGGTCTCATCCTAAAATGACATCTCTTACCAATTATGAAATTGTTGCCCAATTGTACTGGAATTTGCGTGCTATTAAAGAAGCTGCTGGTGTCACACCTCGTTGCTGGAGACCTCCTTATGGCGATGTTGATGATCGCGTGCGTGCGATTGCTCATCAAATGGGTATGGCTACCATTCTGTGGGATGTCGACTCGTTTGATTGGGGCCTGCCTTCAGTCGCCAATGGTTTTGCTGGCACCTACACACAAGAGACTATTGATGGCTTCTTTAACGAATGGATCTCAAACCGCAAAAATGGCAGAGACACTCATGGCCACGTTGTCCTAGAGCATGAAACCAGTAATATGACTATTGCCACTACTGAAAAATGGCTCCCCAAGCTGAAGGAGGTTTTCAATGTAAAGAAGGTGCATGATTGTGCTCCTCAGCTTCGTCGCCCTTACTGGGAATCTTAGATATTAGATATAAAATATACCTTTAATAAAATCATCATGTGTATCATAGCGTAGCATAGAAAGCACGCCTCGTTGCGTAATAAGCACTGTCGTTAAGGCATTAACATGTGGTTGCGCTAATTTCTTCTCCAGATGGAATGTATTTCTTGCCATGATCTTCATCTTCAATGACACTACTAGGTCTACCGTATAATGCAGCCAGTGACTGTTGAGCAAGCAGTTGAAGAATAATTTTGCATCTCCTAGAATAGAACAGCCTACTCTTGTTTGTTCTATATATCATTAAAAAAAAAAAAGATATGGATTTATTAGACAATTACGGCTCGAGCGATGACGAGGATAATGTGCAAACTACCAAAGACACCACCCAGCCGTCTGCTGTGAAAATCAACGCAGCACCAGATACCGGCTTTGACGTAAATATCTATTCTGAATACATGTATAACTGCATGCATACTCATCTCCATCATAGGATCATGGCTCAGGCAACTTGTATACAGCACCAACAGCAACAGAATTGATTGTCAACGTGCCCTACGATGATATGAACAGACCTGTATTGGGGCCTGAAAACCCTTTCACAGATCGCCGTTTAGCAACTCAAAACGTAATCAATGGACATGTTGAAACGCAGGCTATATCTGAAATCGACTTTAGAACACAACACCGTACTTTTGAGACATATGGATATGCGCGCGATCCGTCACTCAACACTGCCACTAATCTTGCGGGCCAAACAGGTCAAGGTTTGATGGGAACTGGATATGTCGGGAATCTCGCTTTGGCAGCAGAATTGGGAGGAGCGTCTATTCTTGACAGAGTCAACCGCAATTTAAGACCTAATAAAGACGCCAAAAAGAAACGTGACAAGAAAGGCGATTTGGATCAGGTGGATGGCCCTAACGCGTATAAGGGCCCGTGGGCTGGTTATGAGGACGACAATGTTGGTATTCCTACAGGTTTGGACGAGGAGCAGATGGAAGAGGTGAAGGCTCTCCAAGCCCCTCCAAAGTCGGCATTTTCTGTCAAAAATATTGCCCAAGAAACAAACACAGAAAGCACGATTTTCCATGGTGCTTCAGAGCGTGATTATTTGGGTCGTACATACATGGCAGTGCCTCAAGACATCGACACCAATCTGTTTGGCGAGTCAGGTTCTCAGGAATGCTTTGTTCCTAAAAAGCTGATTCACACATGGGAGGGCCATGAAAAGGGCGTGTCAAGTATCAAGTTTTTCCCTAAATCTGCGCATCTTTTGCTTAGTGGTGGCATGGATAATCAGATCAAGGTATTGGCTAGTACAATGTGGTGCGAGAATAGTTAGACTAACAGGGGGGGGGCTTTTAGATCTGGGATGTGTATCACGACAAAAGCCTCTTACGTTCATACCATGGTCATACTAAAGCAGTGAGAGATATTGCCTTTAACAACGACGGCACCAAATTCCTCAGTGCAAGCTACGATCGCAGTGTCAAATTATGGGATACTGAAACTGGACAGTGCATTCGTACCTTTTCAACAGGCAGACTACCTTATTGCGTTACATTCAATCCAGATCAAGATAAAAATAACGTCTTTTTGGCTGGTTACTCTGACAAAAAGATTGTCCAATTTGATTCAAATACAGGCGAGATCACACAAGAATACGACCAGCATTTGGGTGCAGTGAATACAATTACTTTTGTCGATGACAACCGTCGTTTCATTACTACGTCAGATGATAAAACTATGCGTGCATGGGAATACGACATCCCCGTTGTCATCAAGTATATCGCTGAGCCTGATATGTATGCTATCCCTGCTGCGACACTATCGCCCAACAGTAAGTCTATTGTGTCAAATGTTGGTAGCATCTTTTTTTTCAAACTCATTCATCCACCCTTTAGAAAAGTGGCTTGCCTGTCAGTCTTTGGATAATCAGATCTTGATCTACGGTGCTCGTGATAAGTTTAGATTGAATAGAAAAAAGCGATTTGCCGGTCATCTTATTGCTGGCTACGCTTGTAAACCTGGATTTTCGCCTGATGGTAGATTTATTAGCAGTGGCGATTCTAATGGAAATATCTGGTTCTGGGATTGGAAGACTTGCAAGATTTTAAAGAAGCTCAAGGCCCACAACAAGGTCGTCATGTGTACTGAATGGAACCCTCATGAGACATCCAAACTAGCTACATGTAGTTGGGATGGTTTAATCAAGTATTGGGATTAATATGTCCTTTTGTTTGCCTACATTTGTAATAAAAAAAAGTAGAAAGCTAAAATTTATTACTTTTGATTTGTACATGTGTTGAAATATTGCAATAGATGCTTATTTTCGCATAGATCACTGCTGAATATAAGATATGTACAGAGGAGGTTTGATTTCATATCAAGAGTGTAAAGCGTCTAAAAAATGTTTATTTTATAATCCTTTTCAAGCGGCACCGCCGTCTCGCACTTTATTTTCTTTGGCGAGGCCCATGGTAGTCAAGAAAACAACAGTATCTTTGTATTCTTGTTTTTGACGAGAAGTGTCCCACTTCAGCTCTTCGGCCATTATCTCAATGACTCGAGGGAGCGCTCCTAAAGCAGCCTCTGCATTCAAGAAAGCTAGACGGGTACGACGGGCTAAAACGTCAACAGCAGTACAGGCAAGCTCTTGTCTCACAGCATATCTCACTTCGGCTTCAATGTAAGGATAATTGGGTGAAATACGGTTACCATATTTAGGCCAGCTAGCAGACGTAGGGTCTTCGATAGACGCAACATCCCAAGCCTTGAAACCAAAGCTTCTTGCGAGATGTCCAGCAACTTCAGTGTCCATGCCAAATTCCTGCACCAAGCGGATAAACATGGTGCTGCTGTATCCCTTGGCGCCAATCAATTGAACATGTTCAGTATCACATTTACTGGCAGGTTTGAGATTGAAGACTTCAATTGCACGGTCAACAGTTTCTTCTGCCATAGCACGGTAGGTTGTCCATTTACCGCCTGCGATAGTGATGAGCTTATTTTCGCTGACATTGATCATGTGATTGCGAACAAGAGATTCTGTGTTTTTGGCATGGGGATCACGAACCAAGGGACGGATACCAGACCAGGCAGCAAGAACATCGCTACGGCGTACCTTGACGTCTGATAATGGCATGGTTAATTGATTGGTATATCGCAGCAGCAAATTGCAAATTACCTGCACTCAGGTAATGGGATACCTCGTCCAAGATCCAGTTAATTTCGTCTTCTTTGGGCATTGGGTTTTGAGTAACCTCGGTAGGGGAGTCTTGTATGCAATGTTAATTGTTCTGATCACCATATACGTAATATGCTTAAATTGGCCTACCTGTGGTACCAGCAATGGTGTTACCCTGCCATGGCAGAAAAAAGATAACACGCCCATCACTCGTTGCTGGATCCAGCAAGCCCATGTTCCTAGGGCTGTAGTAGTTGGGGAGGATAATGTGAACGCCGGCAGATGGGGCGACAATCTCCAGGTTTTCAGCGTTATCCATCTTTCGAAGACCATCAGTAAAAGGACCAGTTGCGTTGATCACGCCCTTTGCTCTGACAGTCCATTCATCACCAGTGAGATTGTCTCTTAATTGAGCACCATTTACGATACCATCCTTATCCTTGGTCAAGTTTACAACTTCACAATGATTGGCAACAGTGGCGCCATAGCAAGCGGCTGTCATTGCCAATGCAACGTTCATTCTTGCATCATTATGCTGACCTACAAATAATAGAAATAGTTTGTTTCTGGAATCTCCGTAAAATGTCTGAACAAAAATGCTTACCGTCATAATAAACCAAAGCACCAACTAATTCGTCTTTTTTCAGCATGGGAAATGCCTCCAATGCTTTGGAGCGGGTTAAAAAGTAACTACTTTCTAATGCTTCGCGACCAGCAAACATGTCGTACATCTTACAGCCAACCCAGTAATAAGGGATTTGCCACCATCTAAGACGCAGATAAAGGTTTAGCTATCCCGCCCTCGGGAAAATTGGGATAAGCAACTTACTTATAAACTGGAAGCATGATAGGTAATTGATCAGAGAGATGAGGTGCAATATCCAAGAAAATCTTTCTTTCATGGAGGGCTTCACATACGAGAGCATATTGCTCGTAATCGAGCTCCATAATTGCCTTTTGTAAATAACGCACACCACCATGAACTAATTTTGTAGATCTAGATGAAGTGCCTGAGTAGGACGTTTAGCACCACCAAATCCAACGTATATTTTTCACTATACTTTACCAGATGCAAAATCATCTCTTTCGACCATTGCTACATTTAGTCCACGAGTTGCAGCATCAACTGAAACACCAGCACCAGTAGCACCGCCGCCAACAATAAGCAGATCAAAGGGTTGTTTGGTATTGTCTTTTAATCTGTTAATCATCTCTTCACGTGAAGGTGTGTTCCAAAAATCACGCTGATGGCCCTCTTGGTGTTCCTGGAGTGCTTCAGCAAAAGCCTTGTTCCTTGTAAATAAAGGTGGTAGATTGGAGGTCTTTTCTTGAAGCTGAATTGTCTTTTTGTAAATATTACTGTTGATAGACTTTTCGTTCATGTAATATGCGAAACTGGCTGTAGCAGCAGTAGCAGATACTACGGTCATGAGCTTTTGTGATTTTGTTAAATGTCTCCACATTGAACTTGTACGAAAAATAAAAGGCAATGAAAAGGAATAAAAGATACTCCTTTGGCTTGATTTCCATAATTTATAAAACTATTTTGTTGTGCTGACATTGAGTGGCTGGGGGTGTATTTTGGACTTGTGGGACCTATCTAAATGCGATGAATAAAGGCTATTGATTTGTGCTCCGGGGAATTTGCGGCAAATTAGAACATGTCCCCTTTTTTCCGTTGTTAACAGATGAATCCCGCTTGCCTTCATTTTCTTTTGCGTGCATACGGTACAGCTGCTGTGTGAGATTGTAATACATTTGTTTGCGTGTGGTTTATGTAACATGTACACAATAGTATCTACTTGTAAAAAAAAAAAAACAGAAAGCGTTTATCGTAGTTAAAACCCTGTTTCCTATAAAAGAATAGTGTCTTCATCTTGCGGGACTGAAACCAAATAAGTCTAGATGATAAATATTCAACATTTGTTTTCAATGAGTGAAAACAAATTGAAGTTTTTGCAACAAAGTCCTAAATACTCAAAATTAATGCAAAAGGAAGTTTATAAAAGTCTAAAAACATATACAAGTTATTGCTCACATCATCAGTTTATGATAGTTGCTTTGCCTGATTTCTCGGTATCCAAATACTTTGATTTGTCTATAATATGACTGATGTAGAATCATCGTCATAATATAAATGAGTGAATGAGCCAATGATTTGGTGTAGGGCAGGAATCTTGAAATCTTTTTTCAACAAAACTATTACTTTGTAGCTTGAAACTAACAAAACACACACGCAGGCAAGTATTGTATTAAAATATTTATCGGTCTCAAATAAATAAGTTTTATATTTTTTGTATCTCCTGTATCTTGCTTCTACTTAGATTGGATCGTTTGATTACTATTTGAAACGTGTTTGTTGCCTTTGTTGTTTGTAAACATTTATGCATTGACGTCTCATCAGGTTGTCAGATTAACATTGATCTCCGCTTAAGGGGAATCCTTTTCATCAAGCATGCCGCAATGTTACTGCACTCAAGGCATATGGCCTTGCGATTCAATTGAGAACCAATAGCAGTATATTAAACTATTAAATGGGTTCAGTAAGCTAGCAACCTAACTGTACTAAGTGATAAATATTTATTTTGCACTTTTTGTAATAATTAGCATGTAGAATTAGGACAATTTATTTAGGCCGATGTGTTAGATTTTAACTTTACTTTAGAAACTAATACTTGTAATCAGGGATTATTGAGAAGTGAGAAAAATTGCCAGTCTTTGTTATTGATGAGCAATGATAGCTACAATTACTTCAGATTAGCTTGTAGATATTGGAAGGGTTCTAATGTAAGTGGTATGAAAGTTGAAAAATCTGCAACGAATATACCAATGTGCAAATCTTGCCATGGCACACGTTTACAAGAATTTCGGTCTCACCAACAATTCTTAAATATTAATTTAAAGGAAGTAATCAGGACAACTCCAGCTTGAATAATAAGGGTAATAGTCCCATCTTGACATCAATAGAAGAATTCTTTCACATTATATTCTTAGCTGCCATTGTTTATATCTCAACTTCTTGATACCCTCCTCCTCCCCCCGGTGATTTATTAGGATGGGACATATTATAGAAATAACAGTTAGTGGATATAGGTTTTTTCTCATATAAAAATTTGAATAATGCGCTGCGATCAGCATCTTAGTTGAATGAGTTTTCCTTACTCTGGTTGTTATTAAAAGCGTGTGAAATACAATAAATTACTTTGCAATTTACCTCTTGTTTTTATCATACATCGAAGAACAGGATTTATTTGAAGTTTTAATTTGACTTCGTTGAGATATATACATGTTATTACAGTAGTAGTTTTGAAAGTTTTTGTGTTTACGGCTATTTGAAAAATGTAAATGAATAGGAATCATACAAACAAAATCAAAAGCAGATGCTAATAGCCTAGACATTTTATGGTATTGTTTGGGAAAAGGTCAAGGCTGGATAACGAATTTTGATGATTTCGACATTCAATCTGATATTTATATAAGTGATTTAGTCAAAAACACACAAACTTTCTGTAATCAAATAAATGTATAAAACTTTTTTAATTATTATAAATGTCAAATGAGATACAAAACAATAAAGATCATCCTTTATCTCTTATGTCAAATTTTTTATGTATTTATCAAAACCTAACATAAAGCTGACATCTCTGTTAACGACCATTTGAAAAAGCCAAACAAATTTTAATATTGTACTAAAAACATGGTTGTTGTGTTCACCCCACTTTGTTATATAAAAAGGATACGAAACAGGAACCGAACATATGTCGCCAAATCAACAACGAGATGCATTACGATTATATTTCCCAAATAATGAAGTTCCTAAAAGTCGGTATAGACTTTTATATTGATTCACAAAAAAAAAAAAAATAAAATAAAGTTTAGGTTTTATGACCAAATCGACAGGTGTCAAAAACTTCAGTTCTACACCTACTGGCCAGGTAAATGAACTATTATATACTTAAGTTATGAATAAATGTTCTACTCACGTAATTTATCTTGCACGACAATTTTGATTGATTAGGATCTTAACTTCCAAAATACATCATCATCAGAATTCATCTAAGCATTTATCGGTACACATAGCATGTTTATAGCGTGTAATACGGTATGAATATCAACGGCATTACGATAATATCTCCACCAAGAAAAACAAGATCACGTGATTATATTTCAAACTTCGACACAAAAAAACCGAAAAACGTTTGAAAGAGACAATGCCCAGTAGAAAGCAAGTTATGCTCAGATAGCGATGATCATGCCTGTATTTATGGCGCATAAGACAGGGTTTTATTTGATTTTTATGGAAGCGTATAATGGATTATTATATGCAATTCTGATATGTAAATTTGTGATATCATCTGATAAATTTATAAATGTCGATATAAACATGGAAGCCAATGTTGTTGCCAGATAGTGCCAAGTCAACGCTAAATTTTCCAAGTTAGATCATGGTTCTACGGTCATTTTAGCCAAAGTTATTAGCAAATATGTGATGTTTATGATAGATTCAAACTGGTTTTGCAGATAACTTTTGATAGAGACAATCCCGAAGGGAAACCAAGCCAGGTATACTGCTTTTTCAATTCGTGGAATGTGATAGTGGTAATATGATTTTAATTCAAAAAAAAAAAAAAATAAGATGTACAGAAGAATAATTTTCGTGAAAGTTAATAATAATAGTAGTATAAGAAATATAAAATTGTGTTAAGGAAAGTGCAAGGGGGAAATATATTAATGTTGATGAGAATCATTACTGCTGTAATGAGGGTGGTGGAGGATGATTGTCAAGCATGTAGTTACCAGGAACAAGGCCTCTTTGACCCGCTTCAACAGGACCTAATCTTTCAGCCTCCCACCAACCGTCCATTTGTTTGTGTAGAATTCCAACGACTTCATCAGCTTGGAAAGACATTTCTCCTTCAATCTAAAATTTAAAGCCTTGTTAGAAAAAGTGAGATCTTTTATAAAAATGAAAACTTACAGAAGCTTCAAAAGGCCATTGAGCTTTGGCGAATCCAAGAAATCGACTGGTATTTTGGGGCAAGTTGGAGATATGCTGTTGAGGTAGAGATGCTTGTTGCTGTGGTTGAAGACTTTGTTGTTGCTGTTGGCCACCACTAACGTTGCTCTTTAAATCAGGTTGTGAAGCTTCATGCAGAGAAGGCTGTTTTTGGTACATGACTTGTTGACTAAGTGGTCTTGATTGGGGCTGTTGTTGCTGAATATGAGATTGCTGCTGCGTATGAGATAGATCTGGATATTGAGTAAATATAGCGGCAGCAGCTGCTGCTGCAGATTCTTTCTCCTTCTCTTTCTCCTTCTTCTTTTCCTTTTTATTACCACTAAAGAAGCCTAATGAAAATCTGGCAGTCTTATTTTCCTTTGATTTAAGAGATGCATCACCACTAAATTGTTTTGCGTTCTTTCCAAGTCGTTTCTTATTCTCTTCAAAATGCTGTTGTTGCTGAAGATGCATTTGCTGCTGGTGCTGGAATTGCTGTTGATCAGTCATTTTAATGGATGATGATCTAGGCCCGGGCGCACCAGGCTGGTAACCCGGATGTCCATTAGCTTGATAACTGCTACTACTGTTTGGCATTGGTGCTCTCACTACATGATTGTCTGTATTGAGTTCCTCTTGCCAAGGTGCAGGACGGATACCACCTTCTTCCATTACATTCTGCTGGTTGTTGACATAACCACGTATAGGGTTATGATTTATTACATGTGATTGTTGGCGTAATTCAGTGTTTTGTTGAACAGGAGATATTTGTGATTGTTTTCTACCTTCAGCAATAACCTGTTGGGCAGCATTCTGAGCAACATCGGGTGTAGGTTTTACAGAATTGGGAATTTCAATTGTGAGTGGGACAGATGGTTTATGTAGTCTAGGATGGTGCTGCGTGTCATTCTGATTATTGTCAGGGTCAATCGCTGCTACATTGACGTCAGCGACGGGAGTATGCTCTGTTGATGGGGCTATCACAGGGGCAGTAGCCGAAGGTGGTAGTTGAGAGGTCATGCTGTTACGAGAAGAAGTTGATCCATCAAACATCGTAGCGTTCATTGTCCGAACTGGCAATTGTTGAGGTCTACGAATAGAAGAAATTACCCATTTCTCATCCTTGGGTGGTAATCGTGGCATTCTATTGTGATATTCTTTCTCGTCATCGTTCTCCTCGTAATCCTCTTCATCTTTTTTATTGTCAACCAACTCTTGATTCAAAGAAGAAGGCTTGCTACCTTGTTGTGAGGAGAGAGGCTTTTGTGAGAGTAACAAAGATGATGTGCGTACACCGACTACAGGCTTCATATTGGGCACTGTTTCTGGAACTACTTGATTCATTTCATTCGTAGAGGCAGGAGGAGCATCTTTTGTTGTTGTTATGCTACTATTGTTGCTATTGAAGACAGGATTTGGCATTGGCTTGTATTTTTTATCAACTTCTCTGGTAGAATCATTGCTGGGCATTGATTCGTTTCTTGCTACTAGATTATCAGAAGGGACGAGGAGAGAAGCCTCAGATGAAAGAGGTGCAAGTTCGACTATACTGTTTGATTTGGTCATGTTTTCAGCGTGATCTTTGTGTAAATCATATTGACTTGTTGTTCCATCTTCCTTCAAGCCTAGAGCATTGTAAATACTGCCAGAAAAGTCATCAGAGATAGGGTGAGATGATGTAGTCGATGAGAGCTTCTCTGCTGGCATAGAACGAGCCATCATAATTGGAGATGTAATTTGTTTAGCGCCATTTGTAGTTGAAGAAGAGGTAAATGACTCTCTCTTATTGCTTGTAACTGATTCTGTCACTACGGGAGTATCTGTAGCGTTTTGGCTAATCCTCTTTTGATTCAAAATTTGCTCTACTTCTTTCATTGCTGTGTTAACAGGGCCGTTGCTTTGATCTGTTGTATTTGTTACACCAGATAATGGTGGCTGTTGCTGTTGTTGCTGTGAATCTTTTTTATCTACGAATTCCCCCTTTTCGTTTACCACATTAGACGACAATTGTTGTGGCGACGCAACCATGTTGAATTGTTGATGGACATCATCACTCTGCGGAGTCGTATTCTGTACTTCCAATTGCTGAAGCTGGCGATCGACAGATTTCAATTCCTCATCAGGGTTGGTTAAAATAGCGGCAGGAGGATGAGGAGGTAATTTCTTTGAAGCTGTTGATTCAGAAACTCCACGTGGGATGGCATCACACAGGGAATTTTCTAACGAAGATGATTTGGGCAAAGGGGCTGATAATGGTTGTTCCAAGTTAGTTGAGATGGAAGCTGCAGCTATTGTCCCCTTAACACTAGGAGCAGCATCAGTAGCATCAGTAGCATCAGTAGCATCAGTAGCATCAGTAACAGCAGTAGCCGAGTGCATGTTGATTTCAGACATTTGGTTTGATTTGTTATAAAAGACTTCACAAGACATAGGGCCTATCCATACGAAATGACAGATAAGGAAATTGATCAACGAGTATGTTTATATTACATGTGTACCTGGTATTCTGTTCCCTGTTCCATGATGTTGTACAAAGGCTGTAATATCTTTCTGAACATCTGTGATTTCTAAAGCGGTTCGAATTCTGTCACAGCATTCCTCATCAATGCTGAATGTAATAGTCATCATATTGGCAAAAGACCAAAGTGTGCTTCTCAGATAGCTGATCCTCTTCACTTCCATTTCTTGGTAGAAATCCGCAGTTGCACTCCAATCATTCACCCACTTTTCGTTTACAGAATTGTAATTTTCGACAGATCTCTTATAGACTTGCTCTAATAATTTAATTAATATTCAATTTTGATTGATTTTAATTTCTTTTTTTTATGTATACCAGCAACTGCTACCATTTTGTTTTGTTCCTCAATTTCCTTTTCAATCTTTTAAGAACATGGTCAGGCAAAAATGATTTCAAAGTTTAATCGATACTTTACCTTCATAATCTCACCTGATGAGCTATTACCCAGTTCATAACGATATGTTTCTAAAGACTTCAGTTTGCTGCATTCATTGAAATAGTAATCTTTTGCCTATAACAACGAGAAAAAAGTATCAGAATCATAAAAAAAATCACATTATATGGAATATGTATCAATTTACTCGTGCTACGTCAACTTCGTGCAAGCTTTTGAGTTGTTTGGAATTATCTATGTGTTGCTGTTGCTAACCCACGCAAAATGGTCAATTCAGCTTCTCTTACACGATCAACCACTACTTCCTTACCATTTTGCGATCATCTCTCTGATCTTTTATAAATTTGTCCAGTGGTGCCTCGAGATGATCCTTTAATTGTTGAGCTAGATCAATATGAGCACGGGCAGTTGTTTCCAATGCAGAGGGAATCCGGGATAAAGTTTCAGCAAAGCTGTTGTCTTCAAACTTTCCTATTTTCGATTCTTGGGATAATTTAAGAAGACGTTCGCCATAGTCTTGTTCAATGCTTGCGCTACAAATTGAATTGGCGTAAGCAATTGATAGCAACAGATATGTTTACTTGCGCATACCGCAGTTGATAGAGTTTTTTCAATTCCTCACATGTATCTTTTGACTTTCTTAAGCGATCAGATACAATCTCTACGCCTTTGTTTTGATCATCCTATTTTATTTTATTGAATTAACTTTTATTATAACAAGAATGATGTTTTCCTTACCCAAAAAGCATCTTTATAATTTATGGCAGAAGTGGCTATTTGTCGTTGTGGTTGCTGCTGATGTTGCTGTTGCTGTGTATGGGATATACCAGAAGCCATAGTAAATTATAAATTTGTTTTTCGAAGTTTTTTAATATGAAGGCAATATAGAAGAAAATGTAAAATGAGGCTTCAATGGAGTGAGTAACTTTAAAA